>VYZQ01003207.1:27754-37935 GCA_013400655.1 Mystacornis crossleyi | reverse complement strand
GGCCCGGGGCGGTGTGGTGCGGGGACGCCCCGCCGGCCTCGGGACCGGCCCTCGCCCTCCGCCCGGCCCCGCGCCGCCGCCGCCTTCGTCTTCCGCGCTTGGTCTTCCCCTGCGCCGAGGGATGCGATGCGATGCACGGGGGAAGGGGACGCGCCGGACCGCGGCACCTGGGACGCCGCCACGCTCGTCCGCGCTGACCGGTCCTCTGTGTGTGTGTCTTTCAGAGCCGCTCCTCGCCACTCCAAAATGCACCGAACAACCAGAATCAAAATAACCGAGCTAAACCCCCATCTCATGTGCGTGCTCTGCGGCGGGTACTTCATTGATGCAACAACCATCATAGAGTGCCTCCACTCCTGTAAGTACGACCGGGCGCTCCGCGTTTTTTCCCCCGCCGCTTCCCTCTCTTCCCGGCATCCCGGGTACACACATGAAAAAAAAAAAATCCTCCCAAGCCCGAACCCCCCGAGGGGCTCGGGACCGCCGCCCTCCTCCTCCTCCCCGACGGGAGGGGAAGTAGGTGTTCCAGCCGCGGTGCAGATTTTCTGAGGACAGCCCTACGGTCTTTGTTAAAGTAATAATATATGTACTATAAGCGTCTCCTTTTCATGGTAATTGCAGCTTATTTGGGTAGTTGTTTAGCTTAAGCAGCGTGTTGCTGACAATGGACGATTTGCTCTAGCTTGCATAGTTTAGAAAATCGCACCTTTATCTATGCATATCTGAGCGGCACCTAGGAGCATCACTAAAAGCCTGTGGTGTTTGACTTACAGTCTGTAAGACCTGTATCGTGCGTTACTTGGAGACCAGCAAGTATTGTCCTATCTGTGATGTCCAAGTTCACAAAACTCGACCGCTTTTGAATATAAGGTAGGAGAAAGTTGCGAAGTGCACACTGCATCTCTCGTTTTGCTTTATATGGGGAGACCAGCGGTAGTCGGTGTAAATGTTATCTGTTGTCTGCAATTTAAATCTGAAAGGGCTTGTCAATTTACAAGCTAACTCGTGTGTATGTGCTCTCTTTGGAGTTTCTTCACTGATTGAAACTGGTGAGACAGAAAGTTTTTGTTGGTCTTTTTTAGCATACATCAGTCACTTATGCCTCTTTCCTCTCCCCCATTCTCACATGTACCACCCCGACACTTCTTGCCTCTACTTTCTGTATCTCCAAGACATGCATCACTCCAACCATAGCTCCTAGTCATGAAAGCTCCTGCTGCAACCTTCCAAAGAGGCAAAAACCTTTAAAGTATCACTTGCCTTTCAGAAACATTTTTGTTGCCAGCATTGCATTTTGCTCTCTGTACTTTCTAGGGAGGACATGTAGTTTTTAAGGCCTGCCTTCAGTCTGAGGGAGTTCTTTTTCAGTTGTGGTAGCACGGATGAGTTTTGGTTGACTGGTATTTAGAGGAGGGTTAGTTTGATTACAAGGTCCTGTAAGTAAACTTTTTATGACTGGCCTCCCACTTTGTAGAAGATGCCTTGTTGTTGTGAAAGTTTATAAGTGAGGACCTGCCATTTTGATTAAAATATTGCTTCATCTGCTTAATTTTATGTTTTGGGGTTGTTCTTTTTTCAGGTCAGATAAAACTCTCCAAGATATTGTATACAAGCTAGTACCAGGCCTTTTCAAAAGTAAGTAGTTAAATCAGGTATTTTCTTAACAGCAGAAAAACAAAACCAGAGCTGCTATCCTATATCAATACCATGAGTTACAGAGTAACTACTAAAAGAAAAATGTATGCTTTTCCACTTAGATGAAATGAAAAGAAGAAGGGATTTTTATGCTGCTCATCCGTCGGCTGATGGTAAAAGCTTCTCGTTTGCAACTTTAATATATGTAGCATTGATCTAGATGTTTTACTGTTTCCTTTTTAACTTACAAGTGATGTATTACTGTCACAGAATTTTAAGAAGTTAAGTCAGCGTAATAAAAGTTTATTGTTTTAACAGTCAGGTAGCTTTCATTCATTATCTTACTGTGAAGATTTTTTTTTCCTTGTTACTGAGAATTGCAATTCTTCCTGATTTGAATTTCAAAATGTAAATTATTGTGGAAATTTCTGTGCAGCTGCCAATGGCTCTAATGAAGACAGGGGAGAAGTGGCTGATGAAGACAAAAGAATTATAACAGACGACGAGATAATAAGCTTATCCATTGAATTCTTTGACCAGAATAGGCAAGTTCCAGAATGGCAAAATTTTATGTTTACCTGTTTGGCAGCACCTGTATTTATTTTTTGTTGTAATTGTGTAATTTCTTCTCACAGACTGGAGCGAAAAGGAAATAAGGACAAAGAAAAATCAAAGGAAGAGGTAAATAACTTTTCTTTACTCCAGAGGAAATATATCACACACACAGACAACTTTGGGGCAGGTCTGTAGCTGAGAAAAATATGTAGGTATGTGTATTTAGAACAAAAGAAACACACCTCCTATTATGGCACTAGGTACAGAAGAGGTAAAACATTTTCATACAGCTATATATGCTGGCAGCTTTTTAAAATTAAAAATACCCACAGTATTATTTTTAAAGCAGAATTTGATTTTTTTGTCAAAGTTCGGGAAAAATATTTAATAATTTATTAGAAAATTATATGTATTGCATATGTAACCTAAAAATATATTAAATATAATACAAATATTTACATATAAATTTAGTTACAATTTTAAAATTCTTCTCTAGAATTGTAATTTGCCGCTTGTTTCTGATGTGCCGTCTAAGACAGCAGGCATTGTTGTAATATAGTTCATAATTTAGTAAGGTTCACTTTTTTCAATATGAAACATTAGAATACAACATTGGTGGGAGTAATTGCTTGTTCTCAGTAGACTGATTTTCTTTACTATGCCATTAGGTGAATGACAAAAGATACTTGCGCTGCCCAGCAGCAATGACAGTGATGCATCTAAGAAAGTTCCTGCGGAGTAAGATGGATATACCTAACACTTTCCAGGTACCCATGGGGAAAGAATGTTTTTGGTTTCATTTTGTTGGGTTTGGTTGTTTTTTTTTTTTTTTTCTTTTTTTTGGTAGGACTCATTTTCTCATTGCAGCCAGTCTCAGCAAGTGGTAACAGCCAAGTGTTTCTGGTGTGTGCCATACATTAATTGGTTTATTTTTAATATATCTGTCTGTAGAGTTTGGTGACACTGTAATTTTTCAGTGCTGTAAATACCACAGTATTAAGAAATTCCTCCTTGATGTATTTGTGGTATCTGTGACAGCGGGGCTACTTTTACCTCAGAGCAATCATGTGCTGGGGGTAAATGCCTGGATGCTCTTTAATGCAAGGGTTCATATCTTGAACAGATTGATGTGATGTATGAAGAGGAGCCTCTGAAGGACTACTACACCCTAATGGATATTGCCTACATCTATACCTGGAGGCGGGTGAGTATTTCCAGTGTGCCTCCTGGGAGGGTGCAGGTCATGGCCTGGGCAGGGCACTTACCAGGGTCTCCCTTTTGCTTTGCAGAATGGGCCTCTGCCCTTGAAATACCGAGTCAGACCTACTTGCAAGAGGATGAAGATCAGTCACCAGAGGGAAGGCTTGAATAATAGTGGGGAGCTGGAAAGTGACTCTGGGAGCGACAAGGCGAGCAGCCCAGCAGGAGGCATCCCCTCCACCTCCTCCTGTTTGCCCAGCCCCAGCACACCAGTCCAGTCTCCTCACCCCCAGTTCCCCCACATCTCCAGCACCATGAATGGCACCAGCAGCAGCCCCAGCAGTAACCACCAGTCCTCCTTTACCAACAGAGCTCGGAAAACATCAATAAATGGCTCCTCAGCCACTTCATCTGGTTGATGTGCCAACCAGGCTACCACCCTTGCCCCTCCTTTATATAGATCTCTCCATGCCATTACAGCTTTATAGATGCTAATCCATGTGACTATCATCCAAATTGCTTTCTTTTGTAGTAACACTGAACTTGGCTATAAAAGGCGGACTAGGTGACATTCAGGATGGACGTTAATGGAAACGCAAGATTGAAATGTAAATTGTTTTCAGAGGATTGGGAAGCAAACAAAAGTTACACCTTCACCTGTTCTTAATGATGTGGAGTTGTTTCTGCCCCCATCAACTGGAGCCAGGAGTCTCCAGAAGTCAATACAAATCCTGGGAAGTAGTTTGTTAATCCAGACTAACTCCTCCATTGCGTTCTCTTCGATTGTTATTGTTCTTATACTGTTTTGTGAACCTGTAGAAAGCAAGTGCTTTTTCATCTTGAAATCCAACAAAATTGAAAGAATATGCATAGAAAAATGCATAAATGTAGCCATGTCACTGTGAATAACAATTTTTGCGTATTAGCCATTTTGATTCTTATGTTGCATCTTTTATTTCTCTGTTGCTGCGCAGAACCGATCAAAAGAAAAGTAAACTTCAGTTTTACAATCTGTATGCCTAAAAGCGGGTATTACCGTTTTATTTACTGACTTGTTTAAATGATTCGCTTTTGTAAGAATCAGATGGCATTATGCTTATTGTACAATGCCATATTGGTATATGACATAACAGGAAACAGTATTGTATGATATATTTATAAATACTATAAAGAAAATATTGTGTTTCATGCACTCATGATACGGTTGTTAAATTTCTAAACTGGTTCGACCCTTGCAGATGCCGCCTGTTTGAGCTTTGCTCATACTGCAAGAAACACATTGTGTGTGAGAGCTACAGTATTGGGAAAGCACAGTGAAGTCTCTGATAACCTGGAGGCAATTGGCAATCTTAAAAGGATTTTACTCACTTTGTCTTTTTTTTTTTTTTTCCAAGTGGAATATTTTTACTTTACCAAATGTTGAAGGGATACAGTGAAAAAAAATAAAATCAAGGGATGTGGAAGATTTAGACCTGTTTGATTACCTTTTTATTATTTGGTGTGGTGGGACTGTGTTTTTAAAAGCACATGGAATCATCATAGAAGCCATAAACTATTTGATATAAATTTTAAGGAACCAACAAGTGGCTGGATGAAGGCATTTTATCTAAATTTGTTTTAATATATATGTATATGGTACAGTACTAACTTCATTAAAATTTAACTGGTACTTTAATATTTCCAATAAATTGTGGAGAATGCCTTCTCTTTAATGGCCTGCAAGTAGGTGCATTTTATTAGAGGCTTCTAAGGGTGGGGTTTTTTCAATAGGAGGAACTTCGCCACCATAAAGTATGAACAGCCCAGAACACTTTTCAGTTTGTGCTTTGCTTTGGTCGAACTTTGTGTGTGTTCATCACCCATCAGTTATACATTTGTGAGGGTGTTTATTCTATATGGATATTGTTTCATGTTTGTACGGAAAAATTGTAGTTAAACATTTCATTGTCTCCAGTCTGCAAAAGAAGCACAATTCTTATTGCTTTGTCTTGCTTATAGTCATTAAATCATTACTTTTGCATATAAATTGCTGTTACTTGTCCTGCTTGTTTTTATAGACCAGGTGATTGCAAATACTCCACAAGATTATTGCTTATTGATGTATGTCTTGTTAAACAAGAGTTGATATTTTTTCCTGTAGTAAACATGTACAGTTCGATTTCAACAGTAAAAACTTCAGTTTTATATACACGAATAACTTTCATTTATAGCTGATCAAAGAAATAAACAAATAAAAGGGATAACTCATTGCAAAGTAGCAAATTACCTCTGTTGATAATGTGGTGTTAAAGGACAAACATCTTGTTCTCATGGGAAGTATTTCTGGGTATACCAAAGATTTTAGTGAACAGAACAGTCTAGCATAGTAAAATAACACAGAAAAAAACCCCTAGAAAGTGTAGTGATTTGTCTTGGTTGCCTGTCTTGAAAACATTTGCTGTTCTTTATTTGACCCCGATTTATTCTTGAAAATATGCAAGTGGTGCATCCCCAGATCCCAGTCAGCCACAGGTTTTACCTCCTATCTGTTCAAACATAGCCCCTTTTAAACTGCACTCCCCGGGAAGGGAAGAACATGATTTTTGTGATGGCAAGTGCTATGTTCTGCCTGTGCTATCCCGGATTACTTTTTAAAGCCTCAGTGGAACTAAATACGTTTTCATATAAAGATATCTCTCAATGCGACCGAATGTTTATCTTGGCACGATTCCCTCAGCTACATGAGTGAATCACACTATGCTGGTTGAATTATTTCGCCCAAAAAACAGCCCTGAACCTGCAGCAGAGTATTGTACGTTAGCACACTGATCAAAATGTGCTTAATTTTACTGGAAGTAGCAGTTAATCACGACTTCTAGCATCAATACAGAACTATTGTCGGTCTTTGTGGAGTGCCCGTTAAGTACTCGGCAGTGAAACAGGAGTTGGACATTTCCCTTCGAGATTTACTAAGCTCTGACAGTATTTTCGACATCTCCCAATTTGAAATCTCCTGTCAGAACAAGAACAAACGCTCTCGTAGCTCTCTTGCCGAGCTGCAGAAGCCGCCGAGGATGTTTGTGCTACCATGTGAAACTTTTGTTTTGCTGCTGGCCCTGCGCAGATGGCACTGCGATGCGCGTATACTGCTAAGCACAACTGGGAGGACGATCAAAGATAGCATCTTGGTGTTCTACTTGTGAAGCTGCTATGTCAGCCTTCCCGGTTTCACAATATTTTCCTTTGCATATACGTAGTGACAGGTTTTCTTTTCACAAGTACCTAAATCTCTCTGATAGGAAAGAAATCTCCGCTCGGTACATGTAAGGGGAATCTTTTCATTATCCGACGTTGCATTTATATAGGTGGAGGGATAAAGGCGAAGTCTGCTGCATTTTCCTGAACTTGTTCAACAAGAATTGTGGTCAAGGGTAGAGGCAGGGGTAGTCTGTTCCCTCTAGAAAAGGATGTTTTTCTGCCTTCGTCCGACCAAATTTTCTGCCCCGGTCAGCTGCCTGCAGCTCCAAGCAGCGCTTTTGTGTCCGCCGCGAATGGGGATCCAGCCCCGGGGAAAGCAACAGAGAGGGAGCATGAAAAGCTCCACACGCATCTGGAGAAGACGGGTAGAAACAGGGAGAAGGAATGCAGAAATATGCTGGGAGAGAAAGAGGAGCATGAGGAGCTTGGTGAGCCGAGATGGTTGTCCCCCAGCACTGATCATTTCTCTCAACAAAAACTGCGCCCATGACTTCCAGAAAACCGATGCTGGCGGACGAGTACCGCCGGCAAACTTCCGACACCGACGGCGTCCCGTGAGCAGGAAAGGGGAGCGGCAGGCGGCACCGCCGCGGTGCCGGGGACCCGGGCAGCACCGGGGGAGCTTCAGGAAACGTCGCGCGAAGACGACGCTCGCCGATTTTTGAATGATGGGGGGCGGGGGGGGGGGATGCACAGAAACCCGTCGACGGAGGCAGCGGCGGCGGCGAGCGCCTTGCCCAAGGAGGCGATGCCTTTGGTCCTCTGGCCACGGCCGCGGGGCCACCGCCGCCACCTCCGCCGCCGCACCGCTGCCCCAGGAGTCGCTCGTTTCGCTGGGGATTTTCAAAGCGCGGCCAAAGCAAGTCTTCCCACGGCCGGTACCGGGGCGAACTCTCCCTCAGCCTCCGCCAGCCCTTGCGAGTCTTTTCTTCTTCGCCGCGGCCCCGAACCGCCGGTTCCTTTGCCCCGGCGGCAGAGTGCTCCTGCCTTCCAAACAGCACTTCTGGACTGTTCATCTCTCACCACGCAGGAACTCCTGCAGTTCCGATCTTTGCCACCAAACCGGCTGACGAGGATCGGGTTGTCTCGGCGTGCCGGGCTTCGATTTCTGGCCCCGGCGCGGGGCGGTCGGCGGAGGCCCCCGCCGCAGGTACCACAGCGGGAGGAGGCTTACGATGGCCCCGCCGAGCACCTCGCGCCCTCCCAATTTTAAAACGGTGAAATTCTGAGACAATGTTTACTCAGATAAGTGTTTCCTGTTTCCGTTGTTAATTTTTAACGTTCTTGCTCCTACTCTGGGTACTTGAAACGGATTTCCTTTATTTTACTATAAACAGTTTCTTTTTCATCTTTTCTGCCCGTCTCCTACCCGGAGGACGCCAGGAGAAGAACCTGCCCTCACGTCCCAAGGGCTGCGGATCTCCGCTTTCCGCAGCTCAATGTCGTTGCCCCGTTCCGGGAACTCCGACCCACGGTTGATTTGTGTTTCATTAACTCAAGGATGGCAAGGATTCTGGCAGCGAAGATTTTTTCCAGCTCTGGTTCCCTCACTCCCTTTCCACGCGACCAACAGAGGAGTCCCGCCAGGACAACAGAAAAACTTGTAAAGCCCGGCGTGGACCAGGCAATTCTCAGTCTCGCCGTCTTTGGGGATGGGATATTTGTATTAATTTAACAGTGATGATGTGGGTTAAAGAAAAAAAAATCGTCAATGTCAGTAACGGGTAGAGCACGAAGAACACGTAACACCACGGCAAAGGAGGTTTTCCTGCCGGGGTTGGGCAGGGAGAGGGTCTTCCATCCCCGCTCGCTGCCGCGAAGCCGCGGCCGCGACGGGCAAGACAGCGGCATCACGGAAAGGCCGCGAGCGGGGGTGCCGGAGGCGGGCGCTGCCCCAGGGGTGCGAGAAGCCCGCGGGCCTCCCCGCCGCCGGGCGGNGCCCGGGCCCCGCCAGCACAGCCCCATCGGCCTCCGCCGGCGGCCGCGGCGGGTGCGCCGTCGCGCCTTTGGCACCTCTCGGGCCGTGCCGGGTTCGGCCGGAGGACGGCGGGCACGCCTGGCAGGCAGCACCCCCGGCCACAGCCGAGGTGTGGTGGTGCCGCCGCAGGCTCCGCACCGTCCTGCGTCCCGTCTGCCTTTCCCCGCCTCCTGGCCTTTAGGGTGCTCCAGCCAGCCCGGACGTTTGGGGATGTGCGCACCGGGACCGGAGCATTCCGGGTTTTCCAGCTGCGGGGCGCCGCGGTCCTGTATCCTCCGCAGACACACGGCCTCCCTCAGAGGCCGACCGGCACCAGCCCTTCCCGGGACACGGTGGGGCCCTGGGGCGCGCCCACCTCCCCAAGGGGTAGGAGGGGGTCGCGGTAGCCATTTGGCGTATCTATTTTCATGGCTCGCAGCTGAATATCGCACCTCGTCTAGAGAGACAAAGGGCTGTATGTTCCTATCGCCGGGGACAGGCAGATGCCTTCCCCGTTCCCCACGCAGATCCTCTCAAGGGTGTGGAGGGGGTACGTTTTCAGGGGAGCGGCCGGGTGAGAGCTCCTCAGTGGCAGGGACGCACTTTTCAATACCAGAGGCAGCTCGCAACCCTTCCCCCTCGGCGCCCGCCCCCGGGCTCCGCGCCCCCGCTGTCTCTCGGCCGCCGCATCCCCGGTGGAGGAGGCCGAGGCCGGGAGGAGCCGCCCCGCATCCTAGGGCCTCCGCTGAGCGCAGAGCTTCCAGGCGCTGCTGCCGGCGGTGGCATTTCTTACTCCTCCTTCTCCATCTGCTGGGGATGCTCCAGTTGCCTTCTCAACGAGACACTTTCTGATCTGAGACAACATCGTGCAGCTGATGGAGGCCTCTGAGGTGGACTGAGTCTACAAAAAAAACCCAAAACCAAAACAAACCTAACAAAAAAATTCCCCCAAAACTCAAACACAAAAATCAGAAAAAAACCTCAACAAAATAACAGCAAAACTCCACACTCCACCAAAGAACCCCCAAAAAACTCCGCATGCACAATTCCAAAACTTTGAAGGGGAAATGAGGAAAAAACCCCTCCAACAAAACAAACAACAAAATAAAAACCAGAAGAAAGCCCAAACAACTAAAACCAAGATACCCCAAAAGCTATGCTAACAGGGTGCTGAAAGGAAGGTGTTGGCATGGCCAAGGTGCAGGGCTGCTGAGTGAGTGATACCCCTGCGAAGCAGCTCTCACTGCGCGAGGTGCGGAGCCTGCGCACACCCTCCCTAGGTTCCCGACGCCGGCAGCGCGCGAGCCGAGCTGGGGTGCGCGGTGCGCAGAGCCGCAGCTCCGCCCGGATAACGCGTGCTCCGATGCAGCCGGTCAGGACATGTCCCGTCCGAAGGGATGGCACTTCGATTTCTAGGTTGGGTAGGCTGGCTGCGAAGGGCGAAGAATTGCGGCTGGAGCCCCGGGGGACACCGTGCTGCTGCTCCCAGGGCTGGGGCTGGGCTGCCGGGCAGGAGGGGAGAGCCCCCGGGCACGAAGGAGCTGGAAGCAGGGGAGACCGGCGAAGGCGAGACAGGGGCTCAGCGTCGGGAAGGATG
>VYZQ01003207.1:13081-27661 GCA_013400655.1 Mystacornis crossleyi | reverse complement strand
GTGGGGCTCGCACGCGGGCGCTCGCGCGCGGCGGGGGGGGGGGGGGGGGGGGGGGGGCGGAGAGAAGGGCTGCTAGGTTTACATATGTAGATGCGGGCAGTGTTCAGCCCCAAGCCAACACACACCCTCCCCCGGAGCATCAGACACAAAGGAAGACCTCGTTCCTTTCAAGTCCTCAGAATAAATTAAGCTCAGGCTTTCGGTTTTGGAACGTCCCAAAAATATATATTTTTTAATGGTACTGCTCAAGCGCTGACTGTTCCGCAGGAAACCAGAGGTATAACCATATGCACGTGGTAAGAAGGACTCAGCCCTACCAGCTAATATTTCCTGGTCCCATCCTGCAAGTCAGCCTGACGTGTTTTGCCCTTTTCTGGCTTATTTACCCCTTAAAATTTTTATTCAGCCTTTCCTAGTGTAACGGTGATGCACCAATCTCCACTAGCCAAATCTCTACCGTTTACACGTTTACAGTTACAAATATCTGCTCAAATGCCAGCGTCGTCCTCTTGGGTGAAGAAAAAGGAGAACTCCTCTTTCTAGTGTGTCTGAAGTGCCTCGACGTTTCTGCCTGCGCCCCACAGAAATAATTTACTCTATAGGAAGGTCTTACAAACTGAACTCGCCACCGAAAATCCGGAGAGGGGACCCCAGAAAGGCGCGAGTCCGTGCAGCCCTGAACCAAAGCTCACGGAGAAAAAAGAGAGAACTCTCCATTCCTACGCTCTCTCTGACAGAGCTTTTGCTAAAATCAAGTAATGGCACAGCCCAACTTAAATCTCAAAAATAAACTATTCAAGGATTCGAATTAAGTTTAGTAGAGGCTATACGTGGAGTTGGAGATTCTCTCTTCGAGAGAGCACTTCAGTTGCCTACATCCCATTCGCTCCCACTAACCTTTCCACGTTCAAACGCCTGGCTTTCAAGAACCCAGCACTTCCAACTCCACTCCGTGGGAGAGTTTGCGCGTTGCTCTTCCCACCAAATAAGCTGAGTCGTGCAAATACGAGATTAAAAGCCCTAATTTCAGCAACCCTATGAATATCTCCTCAACGCCTTGAACAATTTGCCAGGCGTGTGACAGGAGGAGCAGACCCTCCAAAGGCAGATGGGACGATCCAGCGCCCTGCCGACGGGCGCGGGGGGCGGCCGGGGGCGGTCCGTCTGCGGTCCGGCTGCAGCCCGGTTGACTCGTAGCCCCAGCGGGCAGTCCCGGAGGGGGTCTCCCGAAGCCAATGGGGAAGCCGCTGCACCGAGGTACTGGAAGACCTCACCTTTTAATGGGCGTCGTGCAGTTTTAAGCCGTAGTGGAACATCCACGGCTTGACCAGCCGAAGCACAGCGGGGCATGAACCGTCGAGGGGCAAAGAGCCCGGCCCTGGACGTGGCACCCAATGCCCTTCCAGCCGCGGGGTCCTGCAGGGGGGACCTGGCAACTCCCGGAGCTTAGTCACCTGTTGCCTCGCACCCGCGGGGACGAGACCGAGCCGGGAAAACCCATACCCTCGGCACTCCTCACCCCGCAAAAAACTCCAGGAGCAACTTCGCCCTTCCCCATCTTGGGGAAAATAATGCTTCCCCGCCCCGTTACGGGAATATTTCCGAGTGAATCAAAGTCTGAGATTAAAGAACACCCACCAGAAAGCGATGGCACATTATTCATTTGGATAACTGTTGCCTATTCCCCTGGTCTCCGGTTTACTTTTTAAGCTGACGTGTGCGGTAACACAGTCATTACTAACACCACCCGCTTAAGGATACAGCTTTCCTACTAATGAGCACCCCAGCAGCAGGCAATGAAGTCTCACAACTACGTCATTTCCATAAATGATTTTCCGTCTTCAGTACTTTTGCGAGAACCGGTGACATTTCCGTAGACCACATTTGCATGGTGTTTATTCCTCTTTATTATTATTAACCATGTGAACAGACTTAGTATCATGCAACGAAGTGTAACAGCAGGTCTTGGTGGTACTCGGGGTGCTTTTTGTTGTTCCTTATCCAAACATTAGACTTAATTAGACAGATAAATCAATTTATCTGTAATCGACACATCTGCTTTTTTTTTTTTTAACCTCTGGAAGTAATTAATCACCATTTGTTTATTTTTTATTTAACTTAGGAACAGAAATAAGTATAAAGAAATGTGTTTAACAGCTGTTCCCTTCTCAAGTACACATGGTGATAATTTCCCAAAATATTTTCTGTGGCAAACGACCTTCTCACCAATCTGATTTTATTTGTCTCCTTTATTTGTAAAGAATAGCACATCGCCTGTTTAATTTGTTTGCTTAAAGAGATTTTTTTTTCCACACTAAATACTCCTGGAAACATGTAGCTCATTTTTGACCATGATACTGTGTATGTTAGCCCCTCTCTTTTCAGCTGAGCAAACACAGATATGATTTTTTAAAAATTTAGACGTCTCTCTTACACTTTTCTAAACTTCTAAAAGGCAGCTGAAGCAACTTCAGCATTCCAACTTTAAGGTATGAGACAAAACTTTTAATTACCTATCAGATAATATGTTTATATAGTGTCAGTCGTCTGATTTTGTACATTTAGAGCTTTGCAGGACAAATTACCAGCCTATGAAATCCTGAAGCCACTATGCAATAGTGTGTGCCTACAGAAAGCGACATTCTTTATAGAATATTAACTCTGATTTTCTGTTGTGGATCACAACTTCACTTGGAGCAGCCTGATCGATAGCAGAGCTAACTATTACCTTCGTTCACAAGTATTCCGCGTCTTGGGAATCGCCCTCAAAAGATACTGGGGGAGATGCAGAGTCTATTTATCTTCAAACCCCGATAACACTGATGTAATTTTCCAGTCCCACCGTTTGCATTAGTTGCTATACAGACCTCCAAGGTTTTGTTTACTTGTAGATGCAACCATGTCTTTGCCGACCGGTTATGAAGAGAATTATTCGTAATTAGTCCTTATGGCTGGACACCAAGATGGGAAAAAGTGGAAGGCACTGCGCATCTTACCTACTAGAATGATACGCTGTTGGAAAAAAAAAAATTATTCCTTCCCCCCGGCATCCCACTATAGTGCACAGGAATAACTTGTGTCTGTGCCAGGCAGAGCCAGAAGGCTGCTGCCGGACCATCCTTTCCCGCCGTGCCCCTTCCCGCGCCGCTCCCCCTGCACGGAGAGAGCGGATGCTGCTCCCGGCCACCTGCGGCCGAGCGGGGCGGGAGCTGCCGCGGCGCGGGTCTTCTGCGCGGATGGGTGCGCTCGGGCAGATGACAGTGTGAACTGCGCTGTGTATCGTCTGAGAAAAGCCTTCCCTTCCAGCGGGGCACGGCGCTTCTTCTGCCGCACTTCCTCCGTGGCTCCCGGCGGAGGCGGTGGCTGTAGCCCACGCGCTCGCCCCTGCTCGTCCCCTCTCTCCACACCGCCCCGGCGCCGCCCTCCGTGGCCGTGGGTGGAGGGGGGCTCCTCGGCCCTGCGCGGGACAAGTTTATTCCCCGTGGGGCGCAAAAACCCCCTCCGTGGGTCGTCGCGGCGGCGTAAGGCAAGAGCGGAGATCCCCAAAAAGGACTTGCGTCGGTGGTGAGAAAGGAAAGAAAAAACTAAAATCAAAGGACCCCACTTCCCGAAGAATAAAGGCGCGGACGGAGGCGAGCAGCTCCGAGCTGCCCTTATTTTTCTTTTTTAATTTTTATTTTCCCTCCGCACCCAGGGAGTGGAGGGAAGTGGGAGCCAGGCAGGCAGACCCCAGAGGACCTGCCGGGAGTTGCGCTGGCTTTCACCGGAACGGCAACGCTCTCCCTATCTGCCCGCTGGGCGCTTGGCAAGTTGCGCAGCAGCGGAGCGGGACAAGGGACGCGCCCCGGCGGAGCAGCGCGTCCCACCGATGCGCACCGGCGGGGCGGCCGCGGCACCGCTCCCAAATGTCAGCGGGGGCGGGCAGGCCCCGGCCCGGCCGTCTGACAACTCCCCGCCAGCCTCCGCTGCGCGGGACTCGGCGACGCGCCGCAGCTGTGGCCCGGACACGTCCCTGCGATGAGCCCGGCACCGTTCCGCGGGCGCTGCGCGTTCCCTGCCCGTCCCCATCCGTTCCCCAGCACTCCCGAGAGCAGCAGCTGCCGGCCGGTGAAAGGTGAGTGCGTACACCCGCTGTACGCGTTTTCATGTCACGTAGTGTTGACGCACCCCCAGAGGTGCTGTGTGTGTGCTACCAACGTGACACAGCGGCGGTCCGCTCTCCGGCAGAGCTGCCGGTCCGCACGCCCCCGCGAACCTCTGTGGTGCCGATACTCACACCTGTACCGCAGGGAACATGTGACACAAGTGTTCGACCGACCGCCAGCCGGGCACAGCCCGCCGGGCCGCCGCTCATATNCGGCGCTGCCGCCCGCAGTGTTCGAGCAGTACCAGCGCGCCCGGTCGCAGTTCGCGCAGGCGGTGGCCGACCTCGCCGCCCGCCCGCAGAGCATCGACACTCTCCAAAGTGCAGGTACGCGGGGGCCGGCGGGGCCGGGCCGTGCGCCGCCGCGGGGTTTTGCGCTCCGCGGGCCGGGGGCGGGGGCAGAGCGGGGCCGCTGCGGCCTTTCCCTGGTCTGCTTTTTTTTTTTTACTCTCCCCTTGGCCGCTCAGTTTCCGCCGTTTTGGTGTGGGTTTTTTTGTTTTGTTTTGTTTTGTTTTGTTTTGTTTTCAGTAGGATTTGGCCCCCGCCCTGCTTGCCGAGTCCCCCTCGATGCGGTGGGAAAGTAAATTGCGCTGGTCAGCTGCGGGCGGGTGCTCCGCGTGCCTGTGCGGGGGTGGATATCTCTGGCTGTGACCTCAAGTTCATTTCACGAGAAGTTTCTCAGTATAACCCTTTTTAAAATTTACTTCCTTGCGCTTCCGATGTAACTTTATGTAAAGTACAGAAATTGGAATTCCTGGTGAAGCCAGCACTGAGTTGCCAAGGAAATCCTACTTTTAGAGTAAACTATTTTTATACTGGCTTTACAAGTTGTTCCTAAATTCTTCGATGCCTTCTGCCAGCAGATTGGCTCAGTTTAGGAGGGATTTGCTTTTGTTATATTGCTGTCATGGGATGTCGTGAACCAAATTGAACATTTTTAGAAAGAGGAGCTGCGGGAGCACTTCTACCAGCTGTTGTGCTGCTGGCATCTGGCAGACCCACTGTGCTCGGCCAAAGTTCCTGAGCTTAAAAGAGGAAAAAGAAGTGCTTGGTAATTGATTACCTGAATGACAGTTTGAAAATATGCTATAGATCACTGGTTGGTTTGCCATGTGGTATTCATGAATTGATTATGTTTTGGTGTGTCTAGATTTTGTTTTCAATGCTTCTTTCCCAGATCTAGTAAAGCTGTCGGTCTTTTCTCAAATACAATGGCATTTAACAAGCGAACGAAAAAGAAAACCAATGGTGTAAATATTTACATCTCTCTGTTATTGTATTTACAACTGTTTATTAAAATTGTTTTAATAAAGAGTCTAGCACTTAAATTCTTGCTAATGAAACATTTCCTTTCATTATGGGAGTGACATGTTGACAACCAGGCCTTTTGTATTACCTTGCTGTGGCTCTTGATTTTTTTGTTTTGTTTTCCATCTTTTGGTGAGTTAATGCCACTGCTGTAGTTTATACAAGTGATCTCTGTTTGCCCAAGGGACATCCTGGCTAAAGGAGTAATTTATGCCCTATTTGTATGAAGAGGTCCCTCTGAGTCCTTTTACAGTCCTGGTTTTAGCAGCTCCCAGAGAGAGGTCCCATATAGGCAGGCTTCTTGCAGCTCAGCATTTTAAAAATGCAGAAGGTTTCTATTTCAAGAAAGCAATCAAAGTGCCAAGCTAACTTTAATTGTACTGTATTTCTTTTAAAAATAACTATTTTGATGTAATCTGGTTGGTAACTTTACCTCAGAACTGATGTGTTGCTTGCAGAACAAATAATCAATTCAGAGGCCTGAAACTTTCTTCTGCACACAGCTGGTGTTGGTCTGAAGGTTAATTTTGCAAGGATCAGGCTCTGGGTGGTAATGTGGAAATGTGTGTTTGTGTAAATTATCCTGCTTGGCTGTTTCTGGTACTGAGCTGCCTTTCCACAGGCTTTAGTTTTTCAGACGCTGGACGAGAGGGGAATGTCTGCAAAATGGCTGTTACAATTTATTTGTATGGCCCACAAATATTTCACCCTCTTTCCCACCTGTGTCTTTAAAAATATTTTGTAGTTATATAATTGCAATGAGAGCTGTTTGTTTTGGCCTTTTCTGTATGTGCTAGATACAAGTTTTAAAACCTCTTCCTAAATTATATGTGATTAAGTGTTTTTCTTTAAAACCTCCCACCAAATAAAATGTGATTTGGTCCTTTTATTAAAACACTTATACAGATATTTTGGGACATAGCTGTCTAGCAGATAAGTGGTGTGCCTTTTATGGTCTTAATCTAGTGAGTGCTGGAGCCATGATTTAAGAAAGATGTCTGTCTATACGTGTATCTCTGTATAAATCCATATTTAAAAGGATTTGGGGCTTGTTTCTTATTCTGGTGAATAAGAATTCTAGGCATCCCTTATGGAGATCACTGTTTCAAGAAGATGAGGAAAGTCTTTGCCCACTGTCATTTTGTATTAGCTATAGGAGTCAGGGGCACCTTGCAGGTTTCTTTTGTTGGATCTCAAAAGTTGTCAGGGTTTAGTATTTTTCTGGCCGAAGCAGACGACAAGATTACAGTGACTTGAATCTGAATAAAATGAAATCCTTAAAATGTACTGTGATGTACTCTTGTATTAATAGCCTCAGTTTATATTCTGGAATAAGAATGAAAGATGAGTGCTCAAGGAATAAAGCATCTGATCCCATTTTAGAAGTCCTTTTGATAAATACTTAAAAATCTTATAAGGAAAATAAATACTAGTTTGAGACCTTATTCTTTGTGGTGGTGTCTCTGGACACCATGCTAACATCATGAAAGATGTAAGTGTTGAAAAAATAATTCTTTAATACCCTCTAAGCCCTGCTTCTGTGGTATTAAACCAGGTACAAGCAGTGGTATTGTTGCAAATTTGGAGACTGCAGCCTGGAGGGGAGCAAGCAGCCAGGATCAGAGGCACGAGTTCCTTACGCTGGCTTGAGTGTTGAGAAACCTTAAGGTACCATTATTGTGGAGGCTCCTATGTGTAATCTGTAAGGAAAACTGGTGAGAAGCTGCAAAGAAGGTCAGAGAGGGCCAACAGGAAACCCACCTTTTCTTAGGGCATCTGTCTTCTGAAGCTTCTGTATCTCATCAAGTTCTGGAGCTGCTTTTCCCACTGAGCAGAAATCTCAAAGATGTTGTAACGAGGGAACTGGAATCTAGCCCTGGACTTTGACACATTTGCATGGCACTCTCTCTTTCCTGGTCAGGAATGTCCTGGGGGGTTAGTGCCTGGGAGCTTAACAGCTTTCTGGTGGCAAGCAAGTGCAAGGAATGATCAGAGAGATTCTTTTGTCGGAACTCATTCCTGTGTGTTTTCCAAGTCTCTGACCTGCTTTGATAAAGTTGTTCCTTATGATTGAATACTACCATGAATAGTTGCAGGATTTGTCATTTGAATGTTTAATTAGTTGATACTTGGGGGAAAAAGTATGCTCCAAAACTCCTAAACCTTTTCCATTTAGTAAATATACATGTGAAACAATGACAGGCATTTTATCAAATCTCATTCCTTGAGGGCTGCTGACTAATGGGAGAAGCTACTTTGGTAGTAACGACTTTAGATATACTCTTTAAAAATAAATCTATTCATTTGGCAGCTACTGCTCATGAAGTTTGGTACTGGAATGCATTATTCAGCTCCACACCCCCTCATCCTTCCAAAATTTAAAACCCCTGAAACAGGCTATTTTGAGTTATAATGGCAGATGAACTTGGGCTCTCGTTCTTGCACTGAGATTTAGGCAGCTGTCTGTCTTTTAGAAGAGCTAGGTGAAAATCTGAAGTGCTTCTAGTATGTTTATAAGAGTGGTAGTCACTAAGGGTCTAATTCTTCATTTTTTTCCTTGTGAAGTGGAGTGCTCTGTAAATAAACAACCCCTTTGAAATTGCATTTTGTTTTGATTTTTTTGGTGGCATTTACAATTGAGGATTAATACATGTATCAGAATAATTACTTTGTTTTTGTTTGTCTTTGTTTTTGATTGATTATTTTTTATTTATTTATCTTGCATTAGAGCACATGGTGATGAGAATGTTGCTCTTAATATGCAAGTTATTTAAGACTATCATTGTGATTAAGAAACAGTTTAGTCCTGCTACTTTGTCTTTAAAGATACTACAAGGTCATCCCTTTAACCCCTTTCTTGGGGCTAATCGCAATTCTGAAGCATAATGGCTGTGGAAGTCGCTGGGGAAAGCTGAATATGGAATATGGAAAAACAAATCTGAAGCTGCGTGGTGCAGCAGCCTGTGTGCTGGGGCCCTGCACACCTGGGTTCCCTTCACATTGCTTCTGGGTGTTTTTATCATCTCGGGCAGATAACTTCAACTGCTGTTCCTCTGCCTTGCTGACTTTGCTGGCCAGTCTGCAGGGTTCCAGGAAAGTTCCAAAATGTCACTGTAAATGAAGATCCTTTCCCAGTGAATCTCTTCCAACTGTCCTCCCACTCCATCAGCCCACAGCCCTGAGCCCAGGTCTCCCTTCCATTATGCCTGGTATCAAACTGCTTCTCAGGCCTTGTACTCCAGGACTGAGCTCTCTCCTCCCCTTTTACCTCTGGGCATTTTCTCCTGTATCTGTTCCTCGAGGTCCATGTTGGCAAGAGGCTAAAGCCTGGAGGCAGGGTTATCTGAATCAGACTAGGGCTCTGCCACCAGCCCTTGTGGCATGGCAGATTTTCCCCTACTTCGAGGTCTGTTTTCCTGTAGCTAAAGAGTGATGTCATCAGTGTTGGTTCTCTCCTGACTCCAGACCTATTCCACTGGTGACAGATTTGAAAAGCTATATTTCCAAATCTCTGGATTGCTTTTAGGAGCCTTTATTTTTAAGAAAATGCTGTTCAAATTGATTTCCCTCCTCCAATTACATTGAGTCTTTTTGCTCATGCTTTTCTCAACTTTTCTTTCTGAGGTATGTATTTTAAATGTACCTTTTTTGAATATGACAGTTGGACACTTGGCCCTGTGTCGTTAGAATCAGCCTCAAGAAAGGGATTTTAGGATACAGTTTCATATTTTATATATTGTTTATATGTATATATATGAAGAATGTGCTTTGATAGCACAGTGCTTAATAGAAAGCCTTCTGGGAGCATTTGGACCTTGCAAGTGGATATGCATGGACAGACTCCGGTGCTCCCATGCAGCCAGTTTCAACACTGGGGCTTATGTATCCTCTCTTCTAAAGGATGCACACAGTTTTGGGGTTATTGTTTTGGTTGGTTGTTTTGTTTGTTGATTTTTTTCTTGTTTGTTTTTGTTGTGTTCTTTTACTCAGATCTTGGATTAAAATGCGAGAGATGTAGTTTTTCCTTCAGACTTGGATGTTTATTATTTCTTATCTATGGTACAGCTACACAAGTTCTGCTCCTAAGCCAACAAGGTGGAAAATGGTTGCAGAGTTCTTCTTCCAAGGCCTTTTGAAGGCCAAGCTATCCAATTATATAATGCCAACAAATTTATTTTTACTTATAACCCAATAATCTGGCGACTTGACCTCTGCATTGTGGATTTTTCTGTCCAGTCACTAACTTGCTCAAACTTACGAAGAAGGAGGAAGAAAGAAGTACTAACCACCACCCTAATCCCTCCATCTAGTTACCTGTATATATATATGTTACTATAGCCCAAAACCTATAATTCTGTATCTTCGCCCAGTGATATAACACACTTCTATTAATTACACACTAACAATCTCGGTGTTACCACATAGATTTGGAAGCCTTTTCCAGAACCTCAGGTCAAATGCAGTGTATTTTGGGGGATCAGTGCCTGTCAACTCTGAGTGATTAAAATTCTCAGAATCCAGGGTTCCAACAGTTGTGTTTGTTTGTTTGTTTGTTTGTTTTGGGTTTGTGTTTTTTAAAAAATTGTTTTCATTTTGAGTTAAAAGCTTTTCTGAGCTTTAGCAGCAGGAGAGGTGGGAGAGGATTACACAATGTGGCATGAAAGGCAAAAGGTTGCCTTTGCAGTTATAGTAGAGCGGGTGTGGAGAGTGGCTTTCCCAACGGCTTGACATCGTGGTGCCTGATGAAGGGAAGAAGGAGGCTGTTTTAAGGAAAGCACAAGAGAGATGACAGAGAAGATGAAAATAAATGCTGCTGAAGCTGGAGGATTGACTTTTTCTATAACTCGGTCAACTGAAAGCTCAGCTGTTCTGGGATATGTCCTCTTCTCAGTCTCCTGGCCTGTCTGGAGATTTGCAGGTAAAATGTCAAAACCAGAATTTTTTAGAAACTTCAGTCACATCTTAATGAGTAGATGTTGAAAAGAAGTAGCTCCTTGTGACCACCTTGGTTTTGGTGTGTCTGTGCATGACTCTGTGGTGGCCACTAATAGCCCTGTAAGGGGTATTTTCAGAAATTTGTCCTCTTGTAACAGGATTAGTTCTGCTTCATTAATGCAGAAACAGGGTCTGGCATCTAAGGAGGAGAAACTTACTGTTCCTCGATCCTTCAGCAATCTTCAGTGATATTGTCAAACTGAATCTTCATTATGTCCCACACCATCAGGTGGTTGCTATACGAATTACTTGATTAGCCAGAGTCTCTATTACAAACTGTGTTCATGTTCCCTTTGATCTTTGAAGGATTGTAGTTGTGCTGTGCATGGAACTGTTGCAGTGAGGAGTCCTTTCTCATGACGAGTCACACTTGAGGAGTATGTACTTGAGACGTGCATACTCTGCTGTCTCTGGAAGAGGCTGTGTCAAGATGGGTGAGTGTGAAAATTCCCTCTCACTGCTCTTCTGGGAAATTTGCTTTAAGTAGGGGACTTAAAACTCACTGCTACGCAGCTCCTAGAAAAGGATAGTTGAAGATAGGGTGTTGGGGTGAGATAGAAATAAACTTCCATTTCACTTTCTTGTTAAGTCTGCTGAATTTGACATGAGAAGCTCTGAAAAATCAAGCTGATATGATGAATGTTTGAGTGCTAGTGTTAGCTCTGTGAATGTTCTAAATGTAACAAGTAGTGCACAAAAATTAGAAGATGTGACCTTCGTCCGAAGCATAAATTGGAAGGACAGCATCTTCAAGACAAGAGTGTGTCCAGAGACAACAGTAGTGTAGAATGACTTTTTTTCCACATTTTAAAACAGAGGTTATTTTTCTTTTAAGGAAGGAGGATAAGGTAGGAGTAGTCGTCTTCAGATGCAGAGATGGATGGAATTTCCAGTGTAGTGATGTTTCTCTGATTTGTGACTGGTCAAGTTTGACAAAGACTTGATAGGGATGGGAGGAGGGTAGAAGTATTCTGCATGAATTCCAGGTTGTTTTCCCCAAGAAATCAAAATGGCAAAGCAAAGATTGCTGCCTCCGGAATAGCGACTGTTTGTTTGCTACAGAAACTTAGAAGAAAAAGAATTGGAACCTGCTGCTGCCCCGAGTGATTTTTTTTTGTTTGTTTGTTTGTTTTCCAGATAGGCAGCAGCCAGCACTTGGAAAGTGCATCAGGCCTGTATATAACAGCTCCACTTGAGAAGCGTGTGTTAAGAATGATTCAGCTTCTAAAGTGTGTCATTCTTTGAAACAAATTTGAGTGGGAAACTGAGGATAGAAAGGGGAATCATTCCTTGCCCAATGTCAGTCAAGGTTCTGTGATGCAAGAGAGAATATTTGGCAGTAATTCTCTGTTACTCAGTTTCTGAGTGCTAGTGGGAACTCTTCCAAAACGAATCTAGTCCAATAGTCTAAATGCCTTATTTTGTAGTTTACTTTCTGTGTGGTTGCTTTTGAACTAGAGTTAATGAATTTCCTACTTCTGTCACAACAGACTTATTTAGAAGAAGACCAAAGAGTTCTAAAGTTTTCTGCAACAAGACACTGCTACCCCCTGATCTGTATGGCCCTGTTCACTTGAGTGAATGGTCAAGATAAAAGGAAGTTGTTGGAAGGTTCTTGCCTATTTTCCTGGGCTGAGTAATGTTAAATACATTTGAATTTAATTAAAAACGCTGATAGGAATCCTGGCTTGGACCTCTTTGGAGGAGTAGACTTTGCTGTAAACAGGATAGATGAAAGGAAGGGATCAAATAGAGGAGGTCACCGAATACAGCTGTCTCTGGAACAAAGAGCTGGGTTGGGCACAGTGCAGGAAAGCCTCATCCTGCGTCAGGCACATCTGTCCTTTACAGCACTATGTTCATAAGTCATAGAAGAAAAGGTTGGATGTCTTGGCTTTCCTGTAGGTGTTTTAGTGGAGACTGTAGAATCTCTATGTAACTGTTTTCACACTCTCAGAATTAATTATTGTTTTCCTAAGTGCTGTAAAGAAAGAAATACTAGGTTTACTGAAGATGCAAAGATGATGACAGTGGTGAAAACTCCTCAAGCAATTGGTCTTGCAGAGTAATTGGAGGTGATGGAAAGCATCTTGACACAGAGAAAGAAAGTGGTTTTAGGAGAAGGTGGAAAGTAGAGGTAAAAGCTTTTAATTATGTTCAGTGCACAGGCATAGTCTAGGCCTATACACATCTCTCAATTCTCAGTTAATTTGATGTCAATGTAAGGCTTGTACAGCAACAGGAATTGATTTTTCTATGTCTTGTTTCTCCAAAACTCTTTCCATTATAATTATTTGTACACTGTCTCTTCTTACATTCAAACATGACTTTAAGAAAATATAGTCTCTTTAAGGACCAGCACAGTTGCTATTATTTCTAAACCTGTTTTTTTTTCTAACCCTCTTGTAGCATCTTGTCTTTTCTTTAGACAGTAACGCCCATTTAATTTTTCATCTCTTTCCTCACTATAAGTTGTACCAGCTAAAGTAATTCACCGTAGAACATTTTGTGCTGATGCTTAAATGTCATCACCAAACTTTACGTGGTTTATACTATCATGAAATAAAAGGCATTGGTCATGGGGAGGCATGCAGCTTGGAAGCATTTTCAGATTGAAGGCTTTTTAGGCTGTTCCAAAAGTGAAAGCTGTATCAGCTAATCTTGAAAATACAAATTATATAAATCTCACATTTGGAACAACTCAAAGCATATATGTATGTAAACCTTGTTAAATGTGGTTTTACATTTTGCATATGCCTATGTCATAAAGGGCAGAAACATGTAATGTGGTCTGGACCTAGCTCCTGGATAAAGTGATTCTAGTATGTTTAAATTTCACTGGATTCAAGATCATCAGAATTGAACTGTCTGACACATCCTGGTTTAATGTCCCAGCCATCAAGCTCTTTGCTGTTTCAGGGTCAGGACCCTGCATGCTGAAGTGTTCTATTCCCTCTCCCCCAAGCACTTCTAACAGTCTATTTTATATCACTAAAACTATTTTCCCCTCTCTCGTTTTTTCTTTTCTATTTATTAAATAATCTTGTTTTCATATTATCTCAAGCCAAGGGCTCAAATGTAGTATCTGTACATTAAATACAAGTGAACTACTTCTAACTGTTCCTGCTTCACTGAAATACCATCAATCTAGATAGAAAGCAGTGTGAGGTTCCCTTAAGAATTTCAGCAACTATTTGACCATGCAACTGATGTTAGAGGGAAGGACAAGAAAATAGCCGTCCCACAGAGGGTGCAGATGACTGGCTAGAAGATAACAGATGATACATGGTGTTGGCCCCACCTCATATGTTTGTTTTTACTTTTAATTTGTCATATAAAGTATTTAGGGGTTTTTGACATGAAGCATAACATGCTAACAACACCATACCTGCTCTGGAGAGTTCGTGAGAAGATGTCAGTAGGATGACCACATTCTGAAGTAGTGATTTCTGCAAAGTGCTGAATGAATTCACATTGATCTTAGAATACTGGAGGATCTATCTTTTGTCATTTGGTACACAGAAGGTCTCTTTCAGCTCCCAGTGATTATAATAGAAGGGTGAGCAGGCCCCAGCTATATTACAGACCTGTTTCCATAGGTTCAGTTTACTTTTCTGCTTCTGTGTCCCCCTGAAACCTGTGTTATTTTGTTTGTGAACATGCTGGGAGGCTGTACCTCTCATGACAGTGCAGCTTTTTTCTGGAGTATTGACTGTCCTACAAATTTGTTAGCGGATAGCATGGCCTTCATGGTTAGTTTTTGTGTGTCCTCCTTCCCAGCCCTTTCAGAGCCATGAATAGATAATTTGGCTATTTTCTTCTTGCTGGGAGCAATTTGGTTTTGATGTAAAATAAAGGTGAGAATTTTACTGCTGCTCAACTTACTTTTTTTCTTTTTAGGGAAAGAAGTACGCTACAGGTGTAACTTGTTATAGCCTCCATCCCTCTGGACTATTCCTTGCTCTGAGATCCTCAGCTTTTCCTTGTCGTGGAGTGCCTGTTGAACACCTGGGTGTTTGTTACTTGCCATCAGGCAAGGATCCCCCTGTTGTGGGACTGTCACACCAAAAGGCCTTGTTCAGTGCTAGTAACCATACGAGCCCTGGAGAAGGGAAGTCTTGCAGTTTCTGCCC
>VYZQ01003201.1:0-11424 GCA_013400655.1 Mystacornis crossleyi | reverse complement strand
TAGTTACTAGAAAATATTATTTTGAGAGAAGAAAACTCAGATGAAGTGGGATATGTGAAATTTTGTGTGATAGCTTGAAGGCCTGTTTAAGGAAGCTACTCAGAGCAAAAATATTAAACAAAAGCAAAATGTATTGAAACATATGTTACTGGGTAATGACTTGTGTGTCATCAGGAACAGATGCCTGATCTAGTGACAGTGACATGCAGAATTTTGATAAAGTTTAGTGAAAAACAGACTTAAACCTATAAGTTGATCCTAAAATAATAATACTAAAGATATTTTCCAGAAACATTTTCCATAAAACTTCATGAGATGAAGAGTTAAATTTTTGAAACACTGATGGAGCATCTTTGCAAATGAAATTTACCTATCTGAAGAGTAGAATTAAATAAGCATTCATAAGTTACTATAGATTACAGGATTTTGCTTTTTTTAAAAAAAAATAAACTTCAGTAATACTTGGAAGTCATAATAACACTGCTGGGACCTCAGCAGTAACATTCTAGAAATTGTATGTATGCTTTTGGGAAAAATGCAGTATTTCTAGACTCATGGTACCTAGGAGAAAAACAATGAAATAATTCTTATGCAGTGACAGGTAAATGATTTACAGGGAAATTGCCTGAATATTCTTTATTTTCTTCTTCTTCTACAAGCACCAAATCAGGAAGACAGGAAAGAGGATCTATATTACTTTTCTTCAGTCTCTCCCTGCATGAAAAGGAAAGGCTGTAGTTAATGCACCATATAACTGTGATATTTTTCTCCCTTTAAAAATTCCAAAATTTTAAATAAGCTTTAAAAATCAGAAATAGTTTTTTCCCTTCTTAATTATTTAAGTGTTCATAGAGTAATCCAAGGAAATTATTTCTCTGAACTGTTCCCTCTAAGTATAAATATCCTATAACTTTGCCATGTGGCTAGTAAGTGTGTATTTACCAACGTAAAAAAAAGGGTTCCTATTGCTAAAGTAAGCAAGCCTAGTGTAAAATATTTAATCTAATAGAAGGATTGGTAATGTATTTGGAAATCATGGAATATTTTTTTAATTACAGAAAATAGAAATAAAATTTTAAAGAAAGTAAATCCTGAAAAACTTTTGGGTTGTGTCTCTGGCGCTCACGTAAAAGACATCTCTTAGGCTGAAAGTGTTAATATGAAAATACAGTTTTTGGAATATGTTTAAACAGAATTTTGATTCTCATGCATAAAAGTGATACGTCAAAATAACGTCTTTAAAAAACAGATAATTCAACACAACTTTGTAAAGATGTTGTTAGACTAGCTCTCTACAAGGACAGTAATCACTCTGCTGCACTGTTGAGAGATTAAATATTTATGAGTTTAAAACACAACTGAAACTATCAAATTCATGTTCAGCTAATAAAGGAATAACAGCATTAAAATTTTAGTCCAGATCAAGTCTCAAAGACTAATGTCTTCCTCTTTCAGTGAAAATATGAAAGACAAGCAAATAAATCTGTCTGAACCAAGTAAGCAACTTTTCCAGTACTCTGTTCCTGTCTTTGAAGTAAAATCCCAAAAGTGTCCTCTCAGGGCACTGAGGCTGGAGGAAGGAAGATGGTTTAGTGTGGTCCTGTGCATAATGCTTATTGCAGAGATTCTGACCACATCTAATGACTAAATTACTATCAGGTTTTGCCAGTCTCACAGCTATTAATTCAAAAAATTTGGTCCAGAAAGGACCTGAGAATGATCCACCACTTTGATCATGTATGGCTCATTCTGTAATGAGGCAAGAAGAGGTCCAAATTAGCAGGGTATACACAAAGAGTATGATCTGAAAATTCTTACTTTATTATGTGCCTATGGTTTTAAGATAACTAATTAACAGACTAAAAACACAAAAAGACATAGCAATACTCTGATGCCCTAGGTTTAACACTAAAAGTTATAACATTTATCTGTGAAGAATTGTACTGGGTCTACAGATTACTGGCTGAGAATTTTGTTCATTGTTTCAATTATAAGAAAAATATAAGCAAAATATTTCTAAGACTATATTAGAGATAAATGACTATTTCAAGCAATATTATTTTAAAAATTATCTATCATTAAAACCATTGTGATCAGTTTTCTTCACACTTCACCAAAACATTTATTTTTCATCTCAATTATTTCATTCTCATTTCAGGGAAAAAGAATTACTACACCAAGCATGTAAAAAATGATATCTACTTTCTGCATGACTGCACTATGGAATTGGATAAAGATTTAGGTAAATAATTATTATCATAGTTTCTGACACATGAAATTCCTCTGTAAGAAAAGAATCCACTTTTCTGTAAGATAATCATTGCACATAAGTTTCTGAAAAAGAGTAATACTTACAAATGAAGAAGGCTTTGTGGAATATAATACCTTCGCCAACCTGTGCACATTATAATATGATCCCTCAAAGTATATATAAATATGAAATTAGAGCTTAGGACAACCCAGATATGGCAGAAAAGTTTTAGTGTCAGTGAGCCAGACTTCTCTTTCAGATGAACAGAGGAACTTGGGATGTTGCTGCTCTGTCACTAAGTCAGATTCACCTTCTAGTTGCATAAAGAACAACTATTTGATCACCCAGGGAGTGTGAATACTTGTTTCCTGACTTTATTGGTATGGAAATACTTCTCAGTATCTCCCTCCTGAAGTTTCTTTTCTTCTTTATGCAAAGAGAAATTGTCAAACCTGATTTTTTAAAACTGGTCCTATTTTCACTGCATATGGAAACTGAGCTTGAAAATGGTTCATTTTAGACTTCTTTCTATTTTAAAAAAGGTAATTTTGTGCCTATCTCGTCGTCCTTCCTTTCACTTTTTTACTGACAGATGAAAGGTGATTGGAAATAGCCAGCATAAATTCATTGAGATAAATCATGCTTGACCATGTTTGACTCTGTCTGGAATGCTATGTCCAGTTTTGTTACCCAAATATAAAGAAAAAATATTTATAAACTGGAATTCAGCCACATGAGGTGATCAGGACCTAACTGCAACTTTCCAGTACTTACAGAGGGATCATCAAGATGTTAGAGCCAGGCCATTTATCGACACATGTGATAAGTGTGTCAGTGTCCAAAACCCTAACAGGGTGACAGGAGATGTTCAGACTGAACACAGGGACAAAAATTCCCTATGAAAATCAGCAAACATTGGAACAAGCTACCAATGCAGTTTTGTAAACTCTGTCATTACAGGCTTCTGAGAACTGGGTAGACAAATCCTGAGGCACCTGGTCTAAAGTCAGTGCTGATGAGGTGCTGCAATGGGAAGAAATAGTCCCTTTCTCAGGATGTGAAACGTCACATCCATGCTTTTTGTAACAGACGATGGTACTATCTATGGAATACAGTACCAACCTCGTCAAAGCCCTGATCAGAGATGGTGGAAAGGCAGGTAAGGGGTTGGGGTGGGGGTGATGACAACAAGGAGAATGCAATGATGGAGGGGGCAGCACCAGGAGGTACAAGACACAACACTACATGCACACAAAGACCCAACTATATTTTGCTACAATTACAGCAAACCAATAAACATTAAAAAGAAGATTAGAAGATTCATTAATAAAATTATTCATAATAAAATTAGAACTCTCAGTCCTTTATCAAGTCTGTCTTCATGCTTGGAAAGAAGGTGCAAATAGAACAGATTTTTGGAGATGAAAGAAAGACTATTTTGCCATGATTTCATCTGAATGTAGGAGGAGCCTGAATTCCATAACTTAAAATTATATACCATCACCACAGGTACATACATAGTTATAGGCAGAAAGCAGACATAATATTCAAGCACAGCAAGGTTTGAAGCCTACAGTTATTAGACAAAAAGGATTTTTCTTGTTATTAGCACACCCATTTTCTAAACAGCAAAGACCTCACCTTGTATATATAAATATGAATTCAGAGGACTGCCTAGAAAATTACGGCTGAACAAAACTCTTCCAGTTGCAAGTACTGCTTTCAAACTGTTTTCAGTGACAAATATGACCTTGAATATGTACTAAGGCTAAACAATAAAAAACAAACAAATCATGATCCTTGCAGCCATACACACAGTAGCTCATGGCCGTTTTCTCATCTTCCTTTAACATTTTCTTCATTCTGGCAATATAACAAATGATAGCAGTAGGTGCCGTCTCTCCTGATAAAGTTTTGTGCTCTTTGCTGTTAGCGAGAACTCCAAAATACAGTCTGAATGGTCTATCATTTCTAAGTGCAGCAAGACTGATTCCAGTGCCGATATCTACCCATTGAATCACTGCCTAGGTCTCTTGTACTTTTTATTTTCTAGTTTTTGGGGTACTGATGAGATTGCTTCATGACAGCTTTTTTTGTTTTTCCTGGCAGCAGGCATGGTCGTCCAGGTAGTGTAAGCAGGTGAGGTTCATTTGACACTGGTCTGGGTAACTGTACTGACTTTATGCTGTCTTGTTATACTGCTAGGATGGTGTTCTACACTCAACACTTTTTTGTTCTGTTGAATATGATGAATTACAGGCTTGTTACAGCAGTAGCTACAGTTTCTTGTTCATGCTGCTGGAACGAACGTCATATCTCTACGCTGGTGACCTGCGGCCAGAAGCATTGGCCTTCTAAGATACTGGCAGATTCAGAAATTTTGACAAACTTTACCAGAAGGACTTGAATAGTTGCTTAGACAGGTTTATGTGTTAGTTCATTTATTCATCCTCACTATCATGACCTAAAGTCTCAACAAAACCTCGTCCAAGAGTATCTTAGTTCTCATCCACATGGAGGTCCTAAGTCAACAGCTTTGATGGCAAAGGTTTTTCTTCATTTATTAGGGTATTTGATTTCCTGTCTCTTGGATGAAGAGGAATTATCTCAGGATGGTCATCCTGACACCATGTAAACCTTAAAAAGATCCCTAAAAAATGTAGGAGATATCACTAACAGAGTGACCTAGGTTACAGTGTAAGATGTAACCAATAGTATATATTCTATTATCATCTTCTCAAGCTGTTAAAGCAGGTGGGGCAGTGCTCGTTATCTCCTACCATGACTCATCCCTGATAACTCCCTCCGGGGGCTGTCTCTGTTAATGGGCTATCAAGGACCCACCACATGACTCATAGAATTACACCAGCCCATTGTGAGATGCTCCGCCCAGGGGGGAAGAGCCAAGCATTCCCACCTGGATAAAATCTGGGATTTGGAACAGTACAAGGAGCTCTTACCTACTGGGTCCCCATAGGACAAGACCTACCACTGGACTTTCAGGTCCTTTCAAGACCAGATCCTTCTACAGGATCACCACTTTACCAGAACCACTTCATCTGGACTGCTACCACCACCCTGACTAACAGGGTGTCAGTCTGTACCTTGACTCTGTCAGTGTTCTTGTACTATTGCAGTTATTTTAATTTTCCTAATTATGACTTGCAATCTCCCACCAGTGTGTTTTCAAACTAGTACATGGAGTAAACCAGAAAAGGATATAGTTACATGGAACATAATCTGGATACATCATAAATAAGAGAGATATATCCCAAAAGTAACAACATAAATAAAGGTAAAGGTTTACAAAGCATATTCTGCAGAGGGCCAGAATATTTCATTATTTCTTACCTAACTGGGAAAGAGCTAAACAGTTCCAAGGTTCTCATTCTGATTTCAAGATTCACATGTACTCTACAATGTGTGGTCTATGATTCCCACAACCTGTTTTTTTAATCCACTCAAATGGATGTTTTTTCCTCTACCCAAATAATTATTTTAAAATATTCTTTTTAATGAAAACAAATGAAAGATCCCATGTTGATAATATATTTTCCTGTATTTTTAAAAAAACAATATATTATTTGTTTTTATTCTATTTTATCAAACTTCAGAACTTTCTAAACCACTCTGGAAGTGTTTGACAGTTTAACCTTAAGATAAAATCATCTGGCTATGACGATTTATCCAACGTTTAGCTTGTATTTCCTACATGCTATTATAAGTTTTTTTTTCCTTTCTAAATAATATTCACCACTCTAATTGGGTCTGTGAGCAGCACCCTTCATTAATTGTTCTTAACAGTCATTATATTTCAAGTAAACTCTCCTTGCTACTGTTCATTGCTATATTTCTCTGTCTACCATCTGTGTTTTACTGAGGTGTATAAACTATAATTAGCAGATAAAAATCTCAACCTAAAAGTGGCTTCAGTGTTCAAAGGTCAGCTTTACATTCACTACCCATGCATGTTTTTCTCAGATAGCTAAGCACTCTGAGGTCAGAAGACAATATTGAGGAGTTTTATTGTGTGAATGTGTTTGTTGCATGGTAAGTACTTCTCCAGAAAGAATTTTAACTAAAAGTGGAGATAAACCTTGGGGGTTTTTTATTAACGTATTGGAGAGAGCATAGAAGAAAAACCAACAAGACCTCAGTTCTGTTTAAGACCACAACTTCTTCAAAAATTGTTCATAATTTTTGAGTTGGATGGATAATCATGTACATGATAAAGTGAGTAAAAAAAAGTAATGCAAATTGCAAATCAAAGGCCAGAAATAAATAGCCATTTATAAAGCCATAACTTTGAAAAGTTTGATTAAACATATTTTTCAAGTGGCAAAATTGAATGAATACAGGTACCACAGGGTACAAACTGACCTTTATTTCTCTTACAACTGTCAGAAATACTGAATGGATTTGTATGCTACAAATTAGAAGAACTGCTTTAATTTTGCCTGTAGGAAGATAATGCTAGTTTAATCTGTTCATAGTACATGCAATACTGCATTCAGAGCTTCAGGGAAAGTTATATGACAGAACTGAACTATGATTTATGATAAGTTAAACACCTTCATACTTCATTAGAGTTCTCATAGCATTGTGAAATATTTTGTAGACTTTCTTTGGAAATTTTGCAGTGAAGGATTCAACTTGTGGGTAAGACCTCTCTGTAAGCATATATATAAAGTATGTGACTCCTTTAGTACCAGTACATGATTCTTGAAGTATCAGTGGCTGTACTGGTTTTGCTTGACCTGGTTTTTGGTAGCAGGGGGGCCATAGAGCTGGGTCCTGTGAGAACCTCCTTGAAGTTTTCACTATGTTCAGCAGAGCCAGCCTCTGATGGCTCTGAAAGATGGACAGTTTGCTGGCCAAAACTGGGCCAGTGAGAGAGGTTGTTAATGCCTCTGTGATAACATACTTAAGAAGAAAATCAAAACAAAGTAATGGGATTTTTTTGCTTCTAGTCAGAGGAGAGGAGGAGGTGAGAACATGTGAGGGAGAACAACACGGTGACACCATGGTCAATGGAGAAGGAGGGGGAGGAGGTGCTCCAGGTGCTGGAGCTGAGACACCTCTGCAGGCCGTGGTGCAGACCATGGTGAAGCAGGTTGTCCCCCTGCAGCCCATGGGCCCACGGGGAATGCAGAGATCCACCCGCAGCCCGTGGGGGAGGTGCCCACGCCAGAGCGGGTGGATGCCTGGAGAAGGCTGTGATCCAGTGGGATACCCATGGAGAGAGGGGGTCCTTGCTTCCAGGCTGGAGCAGCCTGTCCTTGGAGGACTGCACCCCATGGAAAGAGAAACCCATGGCACAGCAGTTTTGTGAGGACTGTGCGCCCATGGGGGGAACTCATGTTGCAGCAGGTGTGGTGGGACTGCTGCTCCTGAGAGTGGACCCATGTCAGAGAGGTTTGCGGAGAACTGTTTCCTCTTGTGGTCTCTGTCTCCCATGGGAGGCACCCCATGGTCTCACATGCTCCTCTCCTGAGCAGCAGAAGAAAATCTCAGTGATGAACTGACCAAAACCCCCACGCCCCGTTTCCCTGCATTGTTGGTGGGAAGGAGGGAGTGGGTTGGGTGGAAAAGGTGTTTTTAAGGGCTTATTTTATTTCTTATTAACCTCCTCTGATTCTCTTAGCAATAAATTCACTTTGTAACTTTAAGTTAAGCCTGGTTTGCCCTTGAAGTGTTTTCTCCCAGTCCTTATCTCAACTCATGAAGCCATCATTAATTTTTTTTTTCCTTCCCTCCTCTGCCCAGCTGTGGCAGGGGAGGGTGAGCGAGCGACTCTCGTGGGTGCCTGGCATCAGGCCAGCGTCAAACCATGAAATGGGAGCTTTCCCTGGATGGACCTAGCTACCACACTGAAGTGCAAATTTACACATATATAAAAAAAACAAGTGCATTTATTAACTAGAAAATATAGCTGTTATATCAAGGATTAGGAATATTTGAAGTTACATGTATTTTGTACAGTGTAACCCAATTTTTTCTCTCATCTCCATATTTCTTTTGATAATATGTGTGCACTTAACTTGCAGAAAAACCTAAATCTTAAAAAAAAAAACAAACAAAAAAAGTCTCTATAGGGCTTCTGAAGCATGCCTGCACAATTTCAGCGCAAGGGGTAATTATTTTTTGTAGTAATACTATTTCTTTTAATGTTCTGCTAAATGTAATAGGTGCAACTGAATGACAAGTGAATTGAAAGGGGGTCATAAAGTGTGCACTAAACTAATTGTTATATTGCACTCAGAGTTTCAGTGGAATTAGAAGGTTAAAGTACAAAATATTAGTCCAGTGAAATACTTGAGTAGGATGGACATAGTAATGAGGGTGTGGATGGAGAGAGAGAGAGAGACAGATGGACAGACAAATAGATACGTTGGATTAAAATGTCTGTTCTACATTAATATACAACTGTCATACAAAATAGACTGGTCAATATTTAAAAATCAGCATTAAATAATAAATAAATTTCACCAAATGTATTTTTTGTTTCAAAATCTGAATTAAAGTTCACCAGATCCTGAAACTCTTGTTTTCCTCAAAATTTGGTTTGCTGCTCAAAAGTAGAACACAATTGAAACTTAATGTCAAAGAATGTCTAATGCTTTGTCTTGGTATAGCTGAAAAGATATTTTAGCAAATTTCTTTTGATGCCCACCTGATGTTCCAAGATATTTGCCAACTAGCTTTAACTTCAGAGTTATTAATGGAATTTTTTCAACTGTTACTTCATTTCACCATGAAAATATTTCCTTCATGAATTCATGTTTACTTATGTTCCCATGATACTTCAATTTCCTCTTGATCTTCTTTTGATTGGATCCTATACTCTTCCACTGCAGCATGATTCTTTCAACCTAAATCTCAGAATAGACTCTCTTGAATCTTAAAATAGAATAACACAAAAGCATTCTTTTCTTTTTTATGTCATGATTAAATGAGTATGAATTTTCTCTTTTTATTTCTTTTCATTCCATAAAGCTTTTAAACTTAACTTCATGAAAAAACTGATTTTTTAAAATGCAACAGGATTGCAAAAAATAGGTGCACAGTGAACTCATCTTTACTCTGATATAGAGGTGCTTGAGGGATCAAGTTTTTATTGCACTGTTTTATTGGTTGCAATTACTGACAAGATGCATCCTTCAGTAACACTTTTTCTTCTTTAAGCATTCTTCCTTATCAGAAAGGAGCCATGTCTATCTGAACTGAAATCCTGTATTTCCATTTACACAGGCTAGATAACTATCTTGCAGTATCAGTTTTCTTACAGGTCTGAAACACAGCAATTCACTCTCAGCAGGGTCTTCCTCAGTTCACAAACCAACCAGAAGCAATTGGTAGTTCTTTTCATAGGGTCTCACACTGTCAAAGCACCTCTGGTTCTTATATGGAACTCATCTGTTCTCTTACTAATGATAATTCCAAATGAGATGATAACCGGTTCACGTTCAAATTTCATTTCGCTAAAACACTATTTATCAGCAGGAAATGCTACCTGTCTTCAAAATATGAAACAGGTCAAACCTACACAATACAGGATTATTGCCTTTAAATTCTCTGAATATTTGCAACTCATTTATATTTGAGATGCACTTACGCATTGATGTAGGAGAGAATTTTTTTTTTCATTAAATTATTATTATAATGATTTAATATCATTTTCTCTACCTATATTCAAATATATATATTTGAATCTCCTACTTGTCTGTTCGGTAGACAAACATCTGTATTGCACTTCTCTAAACCAAAGTCTCAGACAAAAATAAAGTCTGAAAAATGGAATAAAAATAAGGCCTTCATAATGTCTTTAATTTACAAGCAAATTTAATTTATCATTTACCGGAATGGGTTAGTAAACATCTAAAAACAATAAGATAATCATATTGTTATGAAAACTTGATAGACTTTTGAGCATAAAAACATTGCTGCTGACCACAAACCCAAAAGGAAGCAAAATAATCAATTACCTAATTACCATGTGGTAGATGAAAAAGCTGCATTGTCAGAAAACTTCAGTCAAAGGGACACATACCAAGGTGTCCAAATATCAATTCAAAAAGTGTTTGAGATTTTTATCTAGGTCCAGTCAACCAACCTTACTGTTGATGTGTTAAACTGAAATAACAGATGAGGTCTTCTTGAGCCCTTCTTTTTACTGATCCCTATGTTTTATAAATTTTCATATCAAAGGGGAAATAATACCTAGAGGAATGAAGGATACTAATTTCCATCAGAAAAGGAACCCTCTATTATTTCTAATACATTTAAAAACAGACCCCAACACTCAAAAGTAATCATAGGCATTGTCTCCAACTTGAAATAGATTTCCTTAGAAAAAATATTTAATAATGTGTACTGTTCCTAGAACAATTTGAAATACAGATGATTAGCCTTTTTCCCAGATGAGCACTCTATACAATTACTGTGAGAGACAGATTCTTCCTATTCTTTTTCTGTCCATCACAATTTTTTTCCTACAGAAAATGCTATTGCTTTATCTGGGGAAATGTAGTATACTCTTCCAGATCAATCCAGACAGTCTCTTGTCTGCTGCTCTGTTTGAAACTCTCAAGGCACAGGAAGGCATTATATTTTCATTTCCCATATGTGAAAGCATTGCATGATTATGACATGATCTCTTTATTCATCTGTGTTCTAAAATAAATGAAACTTTTTATAACATGTTGGGAAACTATTAATCCTGGGGGTTTTTTTTTTTCTTTTTTTGCCTTTTGCTACTTTTATTCTAAGAAATCCTGCTTATAGAATTTAGGAAGAAAAATGTACAGATATTAAGAAAACATCTAGAAAGAGTTGCATCTAAAGATCTCCCTGCTGATGGCAGGAGGGTTGGACCTAGGTGAACTTTAAGGTGCCATCCAACCCAAACCTTTCTATGATTCTATGTTTCTATGACTCTGTGATTCTATGCATCCACTCTTCATGGTTGTCCCAGATAAGGGGCATGATACAAGTCTTACCCAAAGATTCAGGTCTCTATCACTCCAGAAGATTTCTCATTCACAGAGTGAACATATAACCACAGTGATTTTCATGCATTTTTCTGAAGAAGTTTTCAATATATTCTTATACTGGCCTTACAGACGGTGCCTGTGTGTGGAAAGATGAGTTGACAAGGCAAATGTCCAGCCTGG
>VYZQ01003145.1:0-15409 GCA_013400655.1 Mystacornis crossleyi | reverse complement strand
CTCCCTGGGCAGTTCCAGTGCTCGGCCACCCTCCATGGAAAAACGTTCTTCCTCATGCTGAGGTGGAATTCCATGTGGTTTTGTTTATGGCCACTGCTCCTCATCCTGTTGCTGGGCACTGCTGTAAAGAGTCTGGCACCATCCTCTTGGCACCAAAGCTCATCCCATTCCACCCCCTGCAGGGCAGAGACACCTTCCACTATCCCAGATTGTTCCAAGCCCCATCCAGCCTGGCCTCAGACACTTCCAGGAATCCTCCACCTTAAGACATGCCAAATTCTCAGCCAGCTTTGCCTTTTCCTTCTTTTATTAACTAAAATATCAGGTTATTTTGCATCCATCCCAACCCAACTGCATTTCCGGGGGGCTTTTACAGAATTTGCCAGTTAAGCATTAATTTCCCCACTGTAAATGTGTTCCCTGACTGCAGTAAAGGAAGTTCCTAATCCCAAAAGCAGTTTTGAGACAAGTCTCCACATATTTTCAGGGATAAATCTAGTCTTGGATTGAACTTGTTTACTTTCAAGTCAGACAGGGTCCAGAAGATGTAAATAAAAATGCAAGCTCTCAAAATCCGGTGTTCCTGTGAAGTGGTTCCACATGTTCCCTAGCTTCCAGTTCTTTCTTCTAACTCCAAAATCTCCCTAAAAAAATGAGTTTCCTAGGCAGAAAGGAGTAATGGAAACAAGTTAATGACTCCAATTAACTTGGTGTGTGTGTGTGTGTGTAGCATTTCTTGAGAAAAATTATTTTCAAGAATGCTGGAGTTAGAATAGAGGGAAGGGGAATCGGTGTGGAAAATTCCAGCACCTGGGAGAAGATACAGGCACAACACCAGCCTTGGACTAGGGATACAACCTACAGAGCCCTTGCATCTGGGAAGGGCTTTTCCCATCTCCCTCAAAAAAGAGGGAGCAGAAGAGGGGCCTCCATACAGCATCCTGCTTTTACATATGGGAAAAATATTTCTCTTCCAGTCTCTAGGGAAAACAGGGGGAAAAAAAAAAAGGGAAAAAATAAAAATAAGCAGAGTCCACCTCCTATCTCGCCTCCCAGAAGGTCCCCAAGCACATGGAGAGGCTGGGAAAAACTGCTCAGCTCCCGGAGCTCCTCACTCCAGCGCGATGCTCTGGAGTGAGAGACCGGAACATGGCTGCATCCCGAATCCCTGCTCCCAGGCTGTCTGCTGCAAACGTGATGAAAGCTCGGAGGGCTGTCTGTGACTGCAAAGGCTTCGCAGGGACGCGCCGAGCGCTGATGGCTGTTTTGTAGTCTGGGAGGTTAAATAAAAAATTAACAGCAACAAAAAGCGGGATAACTGCAGGGAAGCGCTCATCAGAGCCGGGAAATGCCACGGAATGTGTTTGAAGAGGAGAAAAATGTTCCAATTAACGAAGCAGACAGCTCTGCAGTGAAACTCTCCAGTTCCGCAGAGATAAGGGAGAAGAAGCAGAGGATTTGTTTTCCACCAGAGCCCATTTGGGAACTGGCACCGGTCACTTCCACGGCGGCTCAGCTGCTGGGACAGGGAGGTACCAGTGCCACTGGAGCCACCAGCGTGCCCAGTCCACAGCGATTAGGGGTCGGTTTTGTGATGGGGATGCCCGTCCCAGTGTGGGGTGGAGGCCACTGAACACCTTCACGCTGACCTGAGCCCCACACTCTGGTGACACAGAGCCAAAGGCTCCACAGTCATTCCCAGCCATGGAGAGCAGGTGGAGGTTCCCCATAGTACCTTTCCCATACTGATATTTTAAGGATAATAAAGAATGTTTAAGAACAAACAGGTTTTAAATGCAAAATTTTGGGAAGAACTAGGGTGTTTAAGATGGAAAAAAGCTATTTGGAAATTGTTAATGATTTCTATCATGTTAAAGCTGAACTTAGGCTCCCTCCCTACTTCCATCAGATACTGGAATTGTGTAATGCACTCTGCCAACTGTTTCCCTCAGAGCACAAACCAAAGGCCTGTTCCATGCCGGACACACCCCGGAACACCGAGGTGCGATGGGGAGTCGTAAGCCAGGAGCTGCTCTCCCGCTCCAGCCAGCAGGTGAGAGAGCTAAATAAAATAATGGAATGGTTTGGGCTGGAAGGGACCTTAAAACTCATCCAGCTCCACCCCCTGCCATGGGCAGGGACACCTTCCAGTAGTCCTATCCAACCTGGCCTTGGACACTTCCAGCACGATCCCAGCCTCACCAAATCACGCACAAAGAAAAGGTGAATTTCAACTCCAAGATGCCCAAATGACAAGAAATGCTGAAGTCTTAAGGTTCAGTTAAGACACATCATAAAAAATGCAGTTCCACACCCAGTTACTGATTTGTGTCGACTCATTCCGAGCCCTGTCACACAATTCCATCCCAAGGGCTCCTCCCAGAACCGTCAGGGCTCGGCTGAACCTCTGAGTCCGTGGCCAGGTCTGGCAGTGAGCACCATGCGAGAGCAGCATCACCCCCATCTTCCCTCCTTTCTGCCACTCCAGGTGACCGCAGGCCACCCCCAGGACATCGGGAATGTTCTCCCAAGCCCGACGTGCCACGACACCACCGGAACTCGTGCCCAGGTCAGCCCTCTCCCACCTTGCAGCAAATCCCACTCATCATCCACCCGTTCGACTCATCCAGGAGCAGGGAAGAGGCTCCTGCTTTGTGCACGGTGGAGTTCCAGGAGTGTTCACCCCCTGGCAGCATTCCCACCCCGCTGTGAATCCAGATTAAAATCAGATTGTTGGGAAGAAGGTAAAGTGAAGGTTTGAACTTGTCATGCTGAGCAAGCACAGCAAATTGCCTGGAATCATATCCCACAGAGCCAGGGGTCTGGGAATGTGGCTGCTCCAATGCTGGGAATTCAAGTGTGATGGTTACAAAGGATTATTTGTGGGTAATTGTATCTCTTCTTCAGTTGATCAATACCAGAACAGCAGGAAAAATGTTCATTTCAAATATCAGATCCTGGGTATCTGTCACCCCTTCCACATTCACAGAAGAGAAACTCCCTTTATCCCATGGTGAAATCCTACTACTTTATTTCCCTCCTTTTCACCGTTTGATGCAAAGGGTAATAATTTGGTTTTCTATAAATGACTTTTAAAAAATGCAAAGAGTTCAGGAGCATCCAAAAATACCCTTATTTGTTCCAAAGGGATCTGTTGGAACACACCTTCCCTGCCCTCTTCCCCACCTACAGCTCGTCATCCTTAGCAGGAACTCTCTGATGAACACATGGTGAGCAGCCCCCAAGTGCTCATTTCCATAGCAAAGGGAGTGATTCTTGGCGTTGGATCAGAGCCATTTTGATCTGGCTGCTCTCCAAGGAGAAGGAGGGGGGAATGTGCTGCCTGTGGCTGGAAGGAGCAGCGACTGCGGCTCTTTCAGCTCACCAGGGAGAGCAGGTGAAAAACCCAACGCGGGGAGCTGGAGCCTGAGCACCCCAAAAGAGTCCTGTCCCTGCCACAGACTGTCCTTACACGGGAAGAGTGTTTAGTCTCCTCTTTGCTTCTCAATCCTGCCGTGCAAAGGATCCCTTCCCTTCTCCTCTTCTCCCTCATCCACCTCCAAGAAAATCCACAGCTCAGTTTGGTTGCCACAGGTTCTCCCAGTGGAGTCACGGGCAGGAGCTCCAGGCTTGGCCAGTTCATGGAACGGTTTGGTTTGGAAGGAACCTTAAAACTCCTCCAGTTCCACCCCCTGCCATGGGCAGGGACACCTCCCAACCTGGGCTTGGACACTTCCAGGGATCCAGGGGCAGCCACAGCTTCTCTGGGCACCCTGTGCCAGGGCCTCCCCACCCTCACAGCCAGGAATTTCTTTCCAATATCCCATCTAAATCTACCCTCTTTTGTCTTAAAGCCATTCCCCCTTGTCCTGTGCCTCCAGCCTTTATCCAAAGTCCCTCTCCAGCTCTTCTGGAGCCCCTTTAGGACTGGAAGGAGTTCTAAGCTCTCCCTGGAGCCTTCTCTTCTCCAGGTGAACACTCCCAGCTCTCCCAGCCTGGCTCCAGAGCAGAGGGGCTCCAACCCTTGGAGCAGCTCCGTGGCCTCCTCTGGACCTGCTCTAACAGGTCCATGTCTTTTTTGTGCCACTTTTAGGATTATCAGGTGAGACACCAACACCTGAGATGATTCACCCTAAGGAAAGGCTGATTCAGCCTCTATCACACGTGCAAAAGGATGACCTGGGCGGTTCAGGGAACCTTGGGAAGTGACTTTGGAAATACCCAAGTGAGTAAGGAAGTGTATCCATGGCTAATGGGGCTGTGCTGGGGATTTTCTCTTAGGAAGTGGACTTGGAACAAGAGCTTCAAAGAAAGAAATTAATCAGATTATTATCTATGCTGAGAAACCATCTCCATCCACTTGCTAGACAGAAAATAATTTTGGGGGGTAAAGCGCAAATTTAGAGGATTTAAAACCTCCTGACTGGGAGCTGAAAGGCCTTTAAATTTTGCCAGAGTTACAACCCTCAGCAAAATTAAAACAGAAGCGTTGGACACCCTGCAAAGGCCTCCACAATAGAAGTGCTGACAGATCTACGGCTGCTGAGCTCCTGGCTCCCGCTCGGCCACACACGGCATCTTGGTGGGGACAGAGCCTTCAAATCTCTTATTTATTCCCTCCCTGAGTGACTTCCAGCTGAATTTTACCAAAACTTTGGGTTCATCTCCCAGTCTGTGCCCTCTGAACAGCCCAGCCCTTGTGGCAGCTTTTAAAAGGACCTTGGAAAGGCTGGACGCCGCCAGCCGCGCTCGCACAGGGATACTTTTCATTCCACTCCTTTCTGATCTCCCATCATGATGTGTCACAAGAGCTACCATGAGTTTGCCCATTTTCCTGTTTATAAAGGATTTATCTGTCTCAAGAATCCAACAGATGGATTTCTGTGGCTTTGGAGGGTTTGCAGCCTTGCTTATGCAAGAGGAAACGCATCCTGCTAGGGAACACTTACAGGAAAACCCCCCACTAATGGCAAAATCCTGCTCAGCCCATGTGATTGTGATCCCTCCTGGAAAGGGAGGCATTGGAATAAAAGGCCAGTTGAAGTCAGACAGCCGGAGGCTACTGTTAAGGGGGGGTGAGGAGATACAAATCCAGTGGATAGGGAGAACAGCATTTATAAAAGGTTGGTACTTGGGACTGGAAAGGCTCTTCCTTAAGTGGAAAAAGTCAAGTTGCAGCTATTGATGGTGAATCCCTAAACTCCCAGTCTGAGCCTTGCTGAGGAGCTTTGGATTAAAGGTCCAGTCTCAACTGTTAAAAAAGGAGAAGCAGATTAAAAAAATAAAAATCAAGAGGTCAATGTTTGGACTTGATGATCTTAAAGGTCTTTTCCAACCTCAGTGATTCAATGGTTCTTTTAGAACCTCAATAATTCAATGGTTCAATGCACCACCACCAGTTATGAATGATGTTATGGGATGGATGGGGTGCTGGGGTCAGCAGGGACAGGGGATGGTCCCGTTGGTGAAACTGCAACATGGGAAAGGCCAGAGAATTCCCAAGTACCAAATAGAGGCCCAAGATCTTCCTGAACGCCTGGGCTGAGCCACTTGGGCCTCATCTGCCAAACCAGTGAGCACTCAGAGCTGGTTTTATAAAAAATATAGGAAGCATGTTATGATCCTAAACCCAAACCAGGCCATGGATGTTCCAACCTGCCCCTGGCATATAGAGAACACCCTCCCTGGGAGCAGGGCTGAGCCACATCTGCAGGGCAGTTGGCCATCACGGAGATAAGCAGCGGAGAAAAGCCCACGAGGAATCTGCTAATTCACTCCTCGGGGCACTTTGAACATCCTGTGGAACATAAGGTACAGAGCCACACGTGGAAGGGAGGACAGAGGCATTCAGAGGGCTTGGAGCCATTAAAACACCACCATCCCCTTCCTGCTCCTCACGGCAAGGACGGCTCCGTGCCACCGCTGTGGGCCCAGGGGAGCAGGGACTGAGCCAGGAGCTGCACCCCACTGAGGAAGGGCACAGACACCTCCAGGTTATTTCCTAATCGCTCCCCTCTGGCATTTCTTCACTCCAGAGCCTTGGTTGTGCAAGCTCCAGGGTTCTCGGTGACCCTGGGCTGTGCCCAGCCACAGGGCCAGGGACATGCACTGCCCTGGGCTCAGTCCAGCTGCACCCCTATGCCAGGGAAATACTGCCACCACTGTCACCAGCATGTCACCAGCAAGGCTGGAGGAGGAATTAGTATCACAGAATCCCAGAATGGTTTGGGTTGGAAGGGACATTAAAGCTCAGCCAGTTCCACCCTCTGGCATGGGCAGGGACACTTCCACTAGCCCAGGTTGCTCCAAGCCCTGTCCAACCTGGCCTTGGGCACTTCCAGGGATGGGGCAGCCCCAGCTTCTCTGGGCACCCTGGGCCTCACTATCCTCACAGGGAAGAAATTTCTTCTAATACCTCATCTAAACCTACCCTTGTTCAGTTTGAACCCATTCCCCCTCGTCCTGTCACTACATGCTCTTGGAAAACTTCATCTCTTCATCTCCCTCTCCAAGTATCTGCGGAATCAAAGAACTCAGTCTCGTGATATGAAGTCTTGCAAGATTTGGGCAAGGAAGGAAGTGGGGGGAAAAAATGTCACGTGGCCACAAAAACTTCAGCTCACCCCACAACTTCACATGAAAGCTCAGCAGAAAAAGGGAACAGCCACGAATGCCTTGATGCAGTTTTTGTGCTTTTAAACACAGCACTATTCCCTCTGTGTATCCCTTTTCCAATCAATCCATATCCAGTCCGTTGCTGACAGAACTGTTGTTTTCAGCTGTTCAGAGTTATTTAAAACAAAGGTGAACACTACTACAGATGGTCACAATTCCAAAACACATCATATTTGTGTGCAGATTATTTTCAGTCTTTGGTTACTCGAGCCTAGGTTGAGCAAGACCCTGCCATCTGATTTCACTTCATTTTAAAGACAAAAAGCTGGAATATGAACTTAATACTGAAATTTCCAGCTGTTCTACCACTGGCAAGATTCTATTTTGGGATGGGAACCTAAACCACAAACTACCAGGGAATTTGATTATATCTCAACTGGGGAGCCCAGCACATTCAAAAATGTAACACAACCCGAACTTTGTATAAGCTGAAATTTCTGTCCTGGACGAAGCACAAGGTGTTGGCTGCAACCTGCGAAACACTCGATACAACTCTGGATTTCAGAGCTGTAACCTCAAGTGATCGTATGAAAACCTTTAGAATATGAAGAACTCTTTAAGTCAGAAGTACCTCTAGAGCATCTCCCAGGATCACTGAGAAGGACTCGTTATTCCCTAAAGGTTTACCTGTGTGTGCTCGCCTCACGTCTCCCCCCTGGGGCTATTTCCACTTCAGGATTTCCAGGGATACTGGAAATTCATCTTCTTGGGGAATCACCTGCTTGTGGAAGGTGTCCCTGCCCGTGGCAGGGAGGTGGAATGAGATGAGCTTGAAGCTCCCTTCCAAGCCAAACCCTTCTGGGATGATCTTACCACTCCCACACTTTGTCACTGTATCTCCACATCCAGCGTTACATCATTGACCATAATTTGCAGTGACAAAAGGACGCCGCAGTTAAAGTCATTACCCCGGACTGAGAGCGTTGTCTGGCTTCATTTAATCTGTGTCATCTACCAGAAAGGCAGAGCAATGAATGCACACAAAAATCATTACACAAAATAATTCAGCAGGAGCCATAGCGGGATGGGTAACCAGCAAAGGGAGACACCAGCAGGAATGGGAGTTCTCCTGCTGCACTGGAGCAGCAGCCTCCAAACAACCTCTTCTTTTGGGTTTATTTCTTTTTGAGCATCCTCTGTCAGCTGGCACTAAAGCTGCCACATCTCATAGGTGGTGGGGGATGTTTTAGGGGATGTTACCACAGGCTGGGCAAAAAACGGTGTTAAAATGAAAAGAGGAGAGCAAAGTGGAGATAAAAATAAAGGATTGAAACTCAGGACAAAATCTCCTAAAGGCAAGTAACATACAAAATTCAGGGCTACGAGAGCAGGGATTGAACATTCCAGGTGCCTCAGTGCATTCAAATCCAGGTTGGAGCATGGAAGGTGTCCCTGCCTATGGCAGAGGTGGAATGAGATGAGCTTTAAGGTCCCTTCCGACCCAAACCATTCTGGGATTCTGTGATCCCTGCATTTCAGCTTCCACTTTTGCTGCCAGCAGAGACAGTTCCACAGTGGTTGGACACCACGGGAGCTTTTTACTGGATAAGGAAAGGGAAACCTCCCACACACTCCCACCTCCAACACGGCTGTTCCAGCAGCCGACCACAGAAGGCCGTGGCCTTTCACATGATCCCCTCCAAAAATCCTTCCTTTTCTTTTCCCCTGGAATAAACATCAGAGGAGCTTCTTTGCACACTTCATCCCATCCACTGCCAAGAGACAGAGCAACATCCTGAACAACAGCCCTGGGAGCTGCAGCCAGAGCCATCACAGCAGCCCCAGGGATGCTCCTGACACCCACCCGAGGAGCCATGGGGAGGAGGGAAGAGCAGGGCTCCAGACCACACCGTGATCCCAAGGGAAGCAGGAGCACACGGCTCTCCCAGGATTCCAGCTAAGGGAAGTCAGTGATAAAATGCTTCTCCCCAGCACTGACCTAGTTCTGTTATCAGAGCTAACAGGGAAGTAGCAATCTGGTCAGAGCTGCTGCCCCAATCCGCTGGATTCCTCTCGCTTGAAGGTTACGTGCCAGCGTTTTCCAGGCCATATTCCTGAGATACACTGGAAGCTTTCCTTTTTTTTTGGACTAAGGTTGGTGGTTATGAACACAAGAAGTGCTGTTCCCCAGCACAGCTTCATGAAATTCTCACCAAATTACCACAGATCCCAGCATTCCCAGCCAACCAAGCACCTTTTTCTAACAGAGTGCTCACAGCAGAAAAACGCTGTATTTTCATCTCTATTTTCTCCTACAGCTCAAAGCAACCCAATCTGCCTAAATGAAATAATTTATTTCATGAGTTTCTATGTGTGTCAAAGAGGAGGTCACCAGTAGCACTAGACCTGACACTCAGCCCCCACCCAGGATTTATCTGTCCTCTCTGATGGTAGATTTAAGGAGAAGTCAAGCAGACAGCAGCTCCCAGGTGCTGGGAACCTACAGAACAACACCTGCAGGATTTCCCATTCTGCTGGAGTTAAGAAGAGGTGCAGACATGAAGGGAACTCAGTTAACAGGGTGTTTTCTAAGCACAGTGCCTGGTAAACTCCAGTGGACATTACTGGAAACACTACCCTGCTTCTCCTTGCTTACTTAATTCCTTAAAAAATGATCAGAAGATTTAGTGAAAGGAGNCCAGAGCAGAGGGGCTCCAGCCCAATTCCCAGAGGAATTGAGCAGCTGTTTTTTATTCCTCAATTACAACATTCCATGGCACCCATAGGTAGAAACTCTAAACATTAAAGGTGTTTTAAGAGATAAACAGTCTCACAGATAAAAGGTTGCAGGTCCCAGTTCTCCCGGAGCACTGCACCATCAGGGAACCAGGACCTGCAGAACCCTCTGCTCCAAACACCAAATTAACTGGGACACAAATTCCTCCCAGCTCCGGAATAAGGCAAAAACAACAGATCAGCACAACCAAGGCTCCCAAAGAGCCGGGCCAAGAGTGAGTCAGACTGACCAAGCAAGGAGCAGAGTTCTCCACATGACCCGGCCTGACCACAGCGGCTCCAAGCTCTGCTGGACCGAGCACAACTCCCAGACCTGCCGGGAGCCTGTGGAGAAGCCGGAGCTGCCTTGGGGAATGTGACCCGGGAGCAGCAGGATGGCCAAGTGCAATGGCAGCACCTCGTGGACCAACACTACAGCCACACGTCTCCTGCTGTAACAGCAAACAGGATGGGCTGGAGACCTGGAGAACATCTCAGGCAGACTGGAAGTACAGCACAGAGCAGCGTGGTCCATCACACTGGAATTTTGAGTGGCCACACTCTGCTCCAAAAAGTGACAATGAGCTCGGCTGGCACATCTTGAGTAACACCTTCCTCCACTTCTCAACAACACCCAGCCAACAGGTGAGGCACCCACACTGAACTGCTTTGAATGGTCTCAAAGTAATCCCAACAACGGTTAATTGTCAAAGACTAGACAACATCCTCACCCCAGGACGTGGGAGGTTCGGGCCGGACAATGCCAACATCTCGGATTTTAATGCAGTACAAACAAGCTGCAAAATGAATCTCAAAGCTCCCAGTTGGAACTGGCGTGTGTTTCTCCACATTTCCATTTGCTGTCCTGCCAGCTCTTCTGGCCAAGCAGCCTATAATTCCAAGAGCACCATTGTCATTCCGTCCCGTTTCCGTAACGTGCAATTTGAAATCAGGGCTGGGGGAGGGAGGATGGGGCCGGAGGAGGCTGAAACTCAAATCCAGATAGTTCAATCTGCTAACTTGATTTTAAATCCCTGTCTCGTGGTGCCAGTTGCAGCTCCCCCGACATCTGTTTTAGCAGAGGCTTCCAAGTTCAAACACATTTGCTCTGTCCTACAGATGTTCTTTGTCACTGACCTGTCGTGGGACCACACTGAGAGGGCACAACCCGGTGTCAAACTGCAAGGGTGACACAAAGCACCAATCTCACCTCTCTGGGCAGGCAAGAAACCAAAAACTAACTTAGGGAAGCAGATGCAGTCTATTAAAGAGCTTTAATAAACATTCTACACTATGAAGACAGATTTCAGATCCAAGAAGGAAAAACATCTTCCTACCCCTGTCCTTGACACCTCCGCGGCACCACCTCCACCTCTGAGCTTCCCTGACAGGGAGAATCACACCCGCACCCACTGGGCAAAGGCTGATTCCTTGGGGAATTCTTGGACCTTCAGCTGGATGCTCTCAGATGGAGAACTGGTTTCCAGTGAAGAATTACAGCCTGTGCCTTGATGACCTTTAAGCTCTACTTACCTGCTGGCTTGACGGTCACGCTGCTGCACGTGCAACCCACACTTCCAGTCCTTTGGGAATGCCTGTGGCATTTCCAGCAGCTCCAGAGGAGCCCGGCCAAAACAACAGAATTACACCCAGATAAGCCCAGCTGGTTTTTATGGGAGCTTTCAGAGCACTTAAGAATTCCCAGAGTAGAGCAGAAGATCGATGTGGCAAAGCACGGATACAAAGAACAAAAAGATAACCTTTACCCCCAAAGAAACATCAGGGAGCCAAGGGAAGAGCAGGGAGATAACCCCAGGGTAGCCTGACCCTAACCAGAGGCACCCACCTTTAACAGCAGCACCTTAAAACACCACACGGAACAAATTGTTTCAGAAAGGAGCAATTTTCCTGGCAGTGGCCAGGAAAAACGCTGGAAGCACAGCAACACTGAGCTAGAGGAGTTTTGTGCCCACCCTTCAGGCTGTGCTAAAGCAGAATATATTGCAGAGGAATGTCTGGCAACTCGTGTTTGCCTAAGCTGGCTCGGGATTCTCTCCTGCCTTGCAAATTGATCTCAGCAGATCCAAAAATTCAAATAAACCTTAAAAAGTATCATTGAAAACTTAAAAAAAAAAAAAAAGTACTACACCTCCTGTTCTGAATGAGACAGCTTTGGGCCTCCAGCCTCCAAAATATGGTATCATTAATATAAGTACTGCAGAAAGGAATGAAAACAGAAATTAAGAGTTTAAAAGTGTAAGAATGGTCATTTATCCACACGTACACATCCCAGCACGTGTGCTGGGGCAAATACCTGAACCGTGTGTAAAATAACAACTCCACTTAGTAGTACGTGCTACAAGTAGTACGTGCTAGAAGTATTCCCAGCCTAGTACCTGCCAAACCCTGAGTAAAATGTGTAACCTCACATTCCCAGCTTGGAAAGAAGGACACCAATCTGTTTCACATAGGTATGATGAAAAATGCCAAGGAAATGCCAAGCAGACACCCTGAGTCAGCAGAGGGATCCAGATTCCAGCAGGAAGCAACAAACCATGAGGGCTTTTTAAGTATTTAAAGTGAAAAAGGGGAAAGAAAAAAGCAACTCCAGGAGGTAATTCCAGCCTTGAGCGGGTGCCTGAGCACTGAGCCTTTGCTGATGACAATCATTCCTATCAGGCCATCATCTGCCCAGCATGGCCAGTTTGCCCAGCTCCCAAGGGACACGCTGCTTCCTACGGATTGAATTTGTTACTGCCTGCTAATCCCTGGAGCTGCTAATTACACCCATTATCAGTTTGTCCCGAATCCAGACCTGGCACACTGTAGGACGACAAGCTCCCGTCAGGTTTACAGACTGGTTTAGGTTGGAAGGGACATTAAAGCTCATCCAGTTCCACCCCCTGCCACAGGCAGGGACACCTTCCACTCTCCCAGGGTGCTCCAAGCCCCGTCCAACCTGGCCCTGGACACTTTCAGGGATGGGGCAGCCACAGCTTCTCTGGGCAGCCTGTGCCAGGGCCTCCCCACCCTCACAGGGAAGAATTTCTTCCTTATATTTAAGTCAAATTTCCCCTCTTTCAGTTTGAGTCCATTGCTCCTTGTCCTGTCACAACAGTTCCTGGTGAAGGAATGCTCAGGAATGGGACGCTGCAAAATGTGCTGCTTTAATACTGCAGATTTTGATGTTTATTTGGGAGAAACAATGGATGTTCAAGGACTCCGGAACACGGTCTCTATGGCAACATATGCAGAACCAGGGGGGAGGGAGGGGAAGTTCCCATATTTCCAAATACTCAGAACAGAGTGATTTGAAGTCCATTTCCCAGGGAATACTTACACCAGGAACTGCAGGTGCAATGCACTGCCCAGGTTCACACAGGGATGCAAACTAGGAGTAGTTTTGGGCACACCATTCCCGTGGAGTTTTAGGAAATCCTGCTCAGACACATTTGCTAAAAATGCAAAAATGGCTGCCTTAATATTCAGCTCAGAAGAATTATTACCTATGTGCTTGTTCCTCCATAGATGGCAACCAAAACCTGGGAAACCACAGGGAAACCCTGGTCCTTCCTAAGGGGAACACTTGGCCTCGAGCACAGCTCAGCAACACTCCAAGGAGAGCTGTGAGCTCATCTCAGCATCAGCCTAAGCCTTAATCACTTTAAGTCAGAACCCACCACTGGTTTATTTCTATTGCTCTTTCAAATTCAATTATTAAAAAAGGAAAACAAGACAAACCTAATTATGCTGGGCTGAGAGGCCCAGCTCAATGTCAGAGTCACTGCAACTTCTCCCACCGAGAGCCAGACCTCAAACGTCATCACAGGCTCAGCAAAAAGCAGATTAGAGATCACTTATTGTTATCACCAACAAAACACGGGCTGAGACAAAGCCAGTGATGTTGAAGAAGTGAAGTGCTCATGCTGGAGAAATTGTCCTTTCCCCAGTGCAGGTGATTCTGCCTCCATTCTCCCTCTAAGTCATCAGCACAGAGGAGAAATGGTCCAAAAGGCCACATTTTGTCACCTCCAGAACAAGGAGCTCTCTTCCATCCACCATGAGCACATCAGCAGCCTTCAAAAAACACAGGTTTTCCCCTCTGGAGGCAGCAGCAGATGCCATTTTCAATATTTCTCTGTCAAGTTCCTGACCTACAGAGCAGGATTTTAAAGTTTTCAGGATGTTCCATCACAAAATCCTCTTCCGTTTGAGGAACACTTTGTGACTCCTTAGGAAGGCGTCTGCTCCAAGGGATCACCCCCTGTCTTACTGGCATCAGGAATTCCATGGGAGGGGGGTAAGGTAAAATCATCCACTTGCCCAACAGCCACCTTCTCCTTTCCAGCTACATCATTACCTCCAGCCATTAATCCTGATTGGATTTATATTCCCTACGCAAACCCACGAGCACAACTAATGGCTGGTGATACAACTAATGGCTGGTATATTCCATTAGGGTCCTCTCCAGACAGTTTGTTCCTCCAAGGACAAGCCCTGCAAAGCTGCCAGTGGGACCTGGGAGCAGCTGAGCAATTCTGTGTCACGCTGGTATTTCACATGCCTGTGTGTGGTTTGAGATGAAAAAAGCCACAAAAAGTCATGTACTGAACAATTATAACCTCAAAAACAGAAACAAATAATCCATTTTTTGCACGGTTACTCACAGGAGGAAAAGCAGAACAAAGCAATCCTATTAGCAGATAAAAAGAAAGGGCCCAGTAAACAAGTCCCAACCATACTGGTGTAGCCAACACATCCAGAAAAATGGACTTTCACTGCTGCTTTCCTGAGTCACTCAGCTAAGCCTAAAACCTTTTTCTGCTTCATTTTAACTTGGTGATCACCACCACCTGCAACTGTGCACGTGACAAAAACTCAGCAGTTCACATCCTGTCAGCCCCAAGCCACCAGCAGCCTGACTTTTCACACACGGCTCCAGGAGCTGACTAAACTGAAGCTCTAAGCAGTTTCTAATCAGACCAGTTTCAGAGTTACCCACCAGAATACACCAGCCCAAAAATATTAAGCGGGGAAGACTACAGGGATCGAGCTAGAAGAGAGCACAGACATTTAATTCTTGCTCCTATGCCCTGCAAAGGCTTAAACTGGGGCACTTCAAATCCTCAGTGAGTTTCTGTTCCAACACATCCTCAGAGAAGGGCTGAGATTATCACAAAAGCCTCAGTAAAACAAAATCAAAACAAACAAACCCAGACTTTAAAAGTCAAGTGAAAATGTGCCTGTGAGCTTGCCCAAGAGGACATTCCTGGCCCTGGGAGTGGTGCACTGATGACTTCACCGAGCTGCAAACTCAGGCCAGGAAGTGTTTTGCTCATGTCTTCAGAAGAGGAGGCTGGCATCCCAGGGATATTCCTGGGAATCGATCACCTAATGAAACCCAGGAACATAAATTCCCTCCCCATCACAACACAACGTTTGGGTTTAATGAGCCGTTTTACGGAGCCGTCGTTGAAGTCTCGTGTTGGACGTGGCCACCACGATGTCAGCGAGGGCAGAGCTCGGCACCCTGTGCTGCACCACCGGGGGAAAAGCTGAGATTTCCCCCTCCTGCGCATTCCTCCTCATTGCCATTAAACTGAATCCCTGCCTTTCGCTTGGAGTGAATCCCAGAAGTGACAGATGCAATAAGCATGAAGATTTCACTTGAAAAAATCCAATGATGTTTGAAAAGACAGCTCGGGAGAAGACAGAGCAATGCCAACAGAGAACACAAACGCTGATTAAAGCAATCTGGATAAAAGGCTACAAGTGACCATTGAAAAATTACTATTATGAAGTGCTGTATTAAAACAAACAGCGAGCAAATGCTGCCTGACGTGTCCCCAGTGTGTCAGGTCTTACTGGGGCTACCGAAAACACAGAAGAACACATATACCCAAAATAAACAGGCATTGCCACAAAAGTATTTGATCTTCTACCTCTGTGTGCACAGTCCTTAGCAAACACCACTATTAGCTGCAATAAAACCTTCCTGCAAGCATACGGCCATCTGGTT
>VYZQ01003144.1:7728-22282 GCA_013400655.1 Mystacornis crossleyi | reverse complement strand
GGTTTTTTTTCCATTTTCTGTGAAGTATAGAATAAGAAAAAATGGACATAAATTGCAGCCAGGATGTCAGGTTAGATACTAGAGAAATTTTTCTATCACTAAGGATAGCAAGAAATGTAATAGATTGCCTGGAGAGGCTGTGGATTTCTCCGTCATCAAAGCCCATTAGAACAGATGGTGAGTATCTGACAGAAGTGATGCAGCAATGCCTATTTCTCTCTTGGGATAGAAGGATAGCTTAAATGATCCCTTAAGGTTCTCTCAGCTTCTTCGGCCCTTTTTTTTCTTTTCAGGTCCAAAATATTTTACAGTACATTAAATTTTCATATGCACTTTGATTACTGAAACTGTTCTGTACAACCTCTAGGTTACTTGCCAGTATCCCCTTACCACAGTGTTCTCTCCCTGAAAACAAAGAATTGGACATTTATTTCCCCAGTGGTTTTGGATAGACTGAGGGATGTATGTGTGGCTATGTCAGGTCAACTCACACGTCACTGTCAAACAACTTTTGGCACATTGAGCCCAAGGAAGGGAAGAATGCACACTTGATTTTGGAAAGCATGCTGTAAGTAGGAGTTCAAAAGTTTATGGTGTTTCAGAAAGTGCATCAGTGTTATAATCCCGCATAAAATGTTTGTAGGTACTGGAGTTATTTCAGTTGACCTTCCAAGGTGAGAAGTGTTGTTTTGTTGTTTTTTTTTTTTTCCCCAGGAGTTGTTTGCTGTCATATTCTTATTAAGTCAAAGTAGAAAAGAACGAGTCTCCAAATACCAGAGCAATACCCACTTAAATAGGAATTCAGCAAATATATTCAAATTGAAAAATGGATTTGGAAGTAAAGGTAAGCTTTGGAGACAGAACAGTATATTTTGCATTAATGGACATTGACTGAGCATTTAAGCAATTTATGTTTCATCTATATTTGATGAACAATGTTCAGATTTTTCATGTTAATATACTTCTCTCCTGGTGCTTAACTCAAAATCTCCAAATGAAATTTTGGGTTCATATGTCACTTTTCAAGGGAAAATTTGTGAAAAATTAGGTTTTTATAATTTTTTAATTGCCATAGGATAGGGAAATTTAAAATTGTTATGTATTAATATTGCAGTACTTTACTGTTCACTGTTTCAGTAAGCAGAGAAAAAACAAAAATAAAAATAATTAAAAAAACAAGTACTATTTTAGGTAAAATTCATTGTAGCTTCTGGTAAACAAACACAGTAATTGGACTAAGCTCTCTTATGATTAGAAAGTTGCAGAGACCAAGTGTGTTTCTGAGTACTACAGCCATTTTCTTTTTGAAGTTTTACTTTTCATAAATAATTAACATGTCACTCAAAACTATTCAAATTAGACACAGAGCAGTTTTCTCTTCTTTTTTTATCTATATAGCTTATAGTTTTTCTTTTTTTACAACCAATAAAGTATTTTATTAACATTTTAGTATTTCTGAGTTCTAAATTTTCTTAAAGTCCTCAATAGAAACAAAAAATATGCTATTTAGTTTTCAAGATAATTAGGTATGATTTGGCTGTACATAATCAGAAGCCCAGTATGTAATTCCATTGGGAAAAAAATATGCTGGTTATTTTGAATAGCAAAGAAAAAGTTTGTTCCAGAGCCTTCTTTATTGTATAAGAGCAAATACATCCACTCTGTTACTATAGACACTCTTTAATACTGTTTTATTGGTACATTTCAATTTAATATTCTACATACAACCACAGATTCAGTAATGTTCTATGGATCATGATTAACAAGTCATGTAAAAAGAATGAATACTGAGACGTCTTCTGGACTGCCCTGCATTCCCTTCTATTGGCATCTTCTCTCTGTCCCAAAGTTCAGTGAGTGTATAGAGGTTTTGTAGAACACGGTGAATAATCTATTTCTAAAACACTATTACTTATTTAAAGGGAAAACCTAACCAGAGTGTCGGAACATGACTGAGGGTAAAAAGATAATGGTACAAGAGTTATACAGAAAAGTGCGGCTGCTACTCCCTGTATGGAATGCAGTCAGCATGTCCGACCTCCCCCACACAATACAATCCAAAGGGGACGAAATGGGTGATGGAGCAGAGTGGAGCCACCATGCCCAGGCTCTGCCAAAACCTGCAGAGGAGGTTCAGTGGTACTTTCCTGCTGATAAACCACACAGCAGTGAAAACCAAGGGAGATAAAGGAAGATGTCCTGCTGTTGCATCAGCAACAGTGGCAGAATCTTGGACTGATCCATGTCCCCATCCCAAGGTTATCTCAGGTACCGTCCTGAGATATCCACCCCCAAGATACGACCACCACTCACTGGTAAAATGTGTGACTAAAGTCACCCAAGCTCCACCTAAATGTAAAGAAATAGTGTAAAAGTAAGCTAAGAATAGGGACAAGTGGGGGAAGATTCCAGCATAATTTCTGGGATCAGGTGAGGGGCTGAACCTGTCTTGTCCCCCTTAGAAATGCCTTTTGAGTAAAGAACTGTGTTCTCTGCGTGCTGAGTGATTATCTCGAGCCAGCTTCTACTGGGGATTAGAGTTTGTTAGTACATCTCTTTGAATTAATATTACTTTGAATATATTTTTGCAGCCAGGTACTATCACTGGCAATTCTCAAACCTTAAATTCCCACAGTTTCACTAATTAAGACTCTTATTCTGTAAATTGTTAATGTGAGCCCTTCAAAGGTGCTGGCAGTCACTGGCAGTGGGCAAAGGTGTGGAGACCCAGGAGGGATTTCTCTGTTTGGTTTGAGACCCTGACCAAGACATTTGAACCGCCCTCCGATCCAGTGGGACTGTTGAGTGAAAGGTCCCCATAATGGGATACTGACAGACTGGTTGGGGACAAGGGTCTTGGCTTTCCTGGGGTGCTGACAGACTGATCAAACACAAAGGGCTTGAGCAAATCTCTCCTTTTCCTGACACAGAGCCTAACAGAATAAAATATCAGGTAATTAAGAAGCAGGAAATGCAAATGACAGAGGATTTGTATAAATCAGTAATATACATTTTTGTATTAGAAAAAGGAAGTGTGATCTTCCTACGTAACATTAAAAATTGTATTTTCAAATTCTTGCATCTAAGTGCCACCATTAAAGAGATCAATTGAAGAATATCATACTACTATATAGACTGCATTGGCGTCAAAATATGTGCTTATAAAAATTCCCGTTACAAGGGTAAAAAAAAATGATCCACATCTGTAACAAATAATTAACAAGAATACCTATTTATAGATAGGGCCTTAATCAAGTGACTAATTATCCAAGTGAAATACATCTGCAGGTATAAGCGCAGAGGGGAGAAGACAGTCTGAAAGAGATTAATAACTGAGGTATGGCAAATTATACAGGACTTTCCAATTCATAGACAATGGAAGATGGAAAACTATTCATTTTGCTAAGTGCTAGATCCAGGTTTCTGCCATGGGAGTCTCCCCAACCCTTCCTGAAATACATGTACACGGGGATGGAAAAAGTTTTTTTCTGTGGCCTTATCTCCTCCTCTTGGGCTTATCTACTGGCCTTGTGGGTTCTCTTGAAGGAATTTTTGTTCCTCAGGACCTTGGCAAATTTTGTCACAATTTTATTTAAAGTTTTAATCAGCCTTGTTTTAACATTTCAGCTACCGTAAAATGTAGCTGTTCTCCTAGAATTTAGAATGACACTTGTATTTATGTCCTTGTCTACCTTAAGCTTGTTTGAATTTTCACTATATCTGTACTATAGTGTAGCTACAATTCCATTGTAGCTACACTGCAGTTATAAGTCCAAATACTCTTGAAATACACAGAGGACTCCATATTTCCAGGTTCCAATTACAGCAGTGCAATCTCAGTGATCAAGGTTTCTTCAGTTCATGCAAGCACTTTCTATCGGTCTTGACAGGTCTAGGTGAAATGTACCCTGAGAAATCTCAGATTGCTGAATTTTCCAGGTTTGATCTTCTATTATAGTCACAAACACATCATGGAGACAAATCTGTCTAGCTCTTCACTGCAATGTACCTTATCCACAGTGTTAGATTAAATTAACCATACTTGTAACTAAATAATTTTCCAAAAGGCTTAGTACTACAGTAAGACCACAGTGAATTATTGTTATGTTATGTTTGTCTCCAGTCTTTCCTGTCATAATCTGGACAAGTGAATATCCCTATTTAGCCTAAAGGAAATTTTACATTAAAGTACCTAGAAGGAACAAGATGACCTCTGTACATCATACACTGTGAAATGCCATCTGATATCTGAGCAGGGGTAATTTTTCTAATGGTAAGTCTCATTTAGTAGAGGAATTTTCAGGAGTTTACAGGACTTTTTGAGAGTGTCTACTTTCACAGAATTGAATGACAGAATGGTTTAGGCTGGAAGGGACCTTAATGATAATTATTTCCAACTCCTCTGCCATGGGCAGGGGCACCATCCACTAGACCAGATTGCTCCAAGTCCCATCCAACCTGGCCTTGTACACTTTCAGGGATGGAGTGTCCACAGCTTCTCTGGGCAGCCTGTTCCAATTCCTCAGTAAAGAATTTCTTCCTAGTCTGAGTCTTTTAAAGACTCTTTCCTTTTAAAATTGCTACCCCGTGTTCTATCACTAAATTATTCAATTCAATATGTAACCAGCAAAGAAATATTTGAGCTACTTGCTTTGGTCAGATCCTCAACTGGTTTAGAGTCATTAAGCTATTGAAGTAAATAGGACTATGACAATTTGCATAAGTTAAAAAGTTTGCACTCTCATGCAAAAACCTATGTATGTCAGGTTAAAAAGAGCTCACAGATAGATGACTTTGGATACTTGTCTATTGTAAACAAGCTTAGCTGCAATATATGAAGAGACATGATAAGCAGTGGTATTTGGGAAACCAGTTCTAAAGAGAAGGATCTTTGTTCAAAGGGGACATCAGCTTTCTTCCCTGGGTTACTAAGTTACACTTTCCTGGGTTACCTGATTTCAGTGGAGGCCCTCTTAGTCATATCCTGATTGCATACACCTCTGTATATTTTATCTAATTAATGTACTTTTTTTAATATACTAAGAGAGAAAGAAAACGAGATAACTGAAGAAAGAAAGAAGAGAATATCAATGGGTTTGCCTTATTTTTCCAAGAAAACTAAAGGAGCAGAGGAATGAGCTGGAGAGCTGCTTTAAGAGAGGAAAATAATTACCTTCAGCTGGGATATGAGAAAACAGTTCTGGGAGTGTGGGCATTTCTTTTTGGGTAGAGAAGAAGGAGTATATACATTGAGAGGAAACTAAACTGAAACTTGACTATTTTAACAATCTTTACCTGGAATAATCTGAGCCTCATTGTATGCTAATTAATGCTTAGTCAGCAACAATAGGGGGGTATTTTGACAAACTTAATAAGAACAGGAAACTGAAAACTTTCCGTAAATACCTTTCCTCATAGATGGTGCAAGCTGCTATATGTATAGCAATACATATACATATACATCAATATTTATATGTACATATTTGCCATTTTGGATTTCTATTGAATATTTACAAACATTCAGATTCAACACATTCAACAGTTGCTAAACTGCTGACAAAATAGACATGGTTACTGGCTATTTTAAAAAAATAAGATCAGCATTTTTTCCATATAAAATATTTTTGTGATTATTTAACAAGGTAAGACCTTTTCAGTACAAAGTGCCTATATTCTTTGAGCATGAGTTTACTAATTATGGATGTAGAAGTCTAACCTTTTTTGTGATTTAACCATATCCAGCAATTAAGCCCCACACAGCCACTTATCCTCTCTCTTGGTAAAATGGGGGAGAGAATCAAAACGTTGAAAGTGAGAAAGCTTATGGGTTGCAATAACATCAGTTCAATATGGAAAGCAAAAGCAGCTCATGCAAGCAAAGCAAATGAAGAAATTCATTCAACAGTTCCCCTCTGCAGGCAGGTGTTCAGTTATCCTCAAGAAAGCAGGGCTTCATCACACATAACTGTGACTTGGAAAGACAGATGTGATCACTCTGAACATCCTTCCCTACCTCCTCCTTCGCCCAGGTTTACATGCTGAGTGTGCGGCCAGATGCTATGGAATGTCCTTTTGGTCAGTTGGAGTCAATTGTCCCGGCTGTGTCACCTCTGAACTCCCTGTGCATCCCCAGCTTTCTCACTGGTGGGGTGGGGTGAGGAACAGAAAAGGGCTTGCTGTGTAAGCACTGCTCAGCATCAGCAAAACCATCCTTGCATTACCAACACTGGTTTCATCACAAATTCAAAATGTAGCCCCATAACAGCTGCCATGAATAAAAATAATTCTATCCAAGTCAAAACCAGCACAAGCTCTGTGAATAACTTGTTTGGAAACTACTGGTAGTATAGAAGCTCTTCTAATATGTGAAATACAATCAGATAGAATTCATTGTTAGATAATATTCTTGCAGTGCTTTAAAATGGAAACCGCTTGATTTCATATGATAAAGTTCAACATAAATTTAAGCAATGATAGCATATATAGTTCCTGTTTCATGTCTCTGAGTCTCTAAATTTCAATATTGGGCTGTCGTGTTCTGCCTCCTGAACTTAAAACTGAAATATTTCATCAGAGATAGACACTATGAAAATTATCCACATTACTCTTTGGCTGATTGCTCTGCCACTGTTTGAGACAGCTGAATTCCCAGTGTGCCAGTTGTCACTTCTTTTATCAGCAGAGGCATTTATTTCTATACTTAGAGGGTAGCACATTTTAATGACTCTGAAATACAAGAAGACATGCAAAACTGATTTTGCATTCCATGCCCTTAAGCAAGCCTATTATCCATGTTGTGAAAACAGCAAGTTAGCATTTTTGTTGTAATTATTTGAGCTGATTATGTATTATGTTTCTACTCAGAGGCATTTTCTTCCAAAGCAGTTTATGCAACTACCAGCTGAGCAAAGGCAAAGCAGCTCTCCAGAGGCATCTGCCTTAAGATAGCCTCATGCAAGTTTCCCTTGACAAAGCTGGCATGCTTTATGATTGAAAAAAGCCCACAATGTACCTATTGTATGTCTCAGATAAGAGTGATTCAAGACTGCTTGTGGAAGAACTCTTTTTCAACATTTATACTAATGGTTATAATAATTCTTAAACTATGTAAGTTTATGCTGAGCAGGACTATGATACTAGTGTCATCCAGAGATTTAAAAGGCAATGTTTTAATTAACCAGTAGGTTCCCTACAGTAATCCATGTTTCCAAAAAAAAGGTATTTTTATGAAATAAAAAAGAACCCCATGAGCATCATTTTCACAAAGAAGAGCTTCTGCAGATGCTAGGAAGAGGTGAAGCCTACTCAAAACTCATATTTACTTTTTCATCTAATAAGTTGTAAGGCCTTTATACTACTTTTCCCTCATACTAGTCTAAGTGCAGAGAAGTACAGAGAGATCAGCAGTGGAGCTGGCTTGCTGAAAATATGAAACAACTGCACTGCTGACTGAAAAGTGCTGCAAACCTGATGTCTGAGGTCATTGTAGCAAACATCCTTATCTGGGCCTGGAGCATAGGGATGGGGGCATCTGGTTTCCTTTCTCTTCCAAGGATAAGGAGGGGTCGCTCACTCTGCAGAAAGAGAAAGCCCCGATTACTGTTGTTAGGGAAGGGTAAGAGGACAATTTGGCTAGATGAATCTACACAAGGAGCTGCCCCAGCTGTGTAGCTGGGAGAGCAGGATAGGACAATCAGGTGTTTGCTGCAGAGCCCTTTAATGACAACAAAGATTGGCAACCAGAACCAGTGTCAAATCAGCTAGGATTCTGGAATTCCCTTTTGAATGCAGAAGCATTGTCTAAAGGAGTAAGGGGTCAGTAGCCACTGTGTTGTGGGAGTAGAAAAAAGAGTAGAAAAAACCACAGGTGGAGACACTGAGATAGACCCATCCGTGCAGAAATACAGCTACCCACCAAACACAGCCAAGTCTTGTTGTTAGTGTAGTGAACAGACACATAACAAACAACTAGGCCTCAGGAGATGTATATAGGGGTGCACTCATAATAAATACAGCATTAGCTTCAGTAAGGTGGCTCTCCAAAGACGGGGAGTATATTCTGTTTATAATATTAACTCTATAGTCTGGAAGTCAAAGGTGGAAGCATAAAATAATGAATGTAAAGACTTGGAAAGGAAGTCATAGAACTAATCAGGATGAACTACCCAGTTAATCTCTACTGGTCAGCTCATTCTCAAACCACAACACAGATATTGAAGAAAACTATAAAGAAAAATTGCTCAAAATTAGTATTAAAATTGTAATTACTAATGGGAGAACACACAATGAAACAGTCTTCAAAATCCATAAGGAAAAATCTTGACTATTACAGCTTGAAATCAGTAACGGGGTCAAAACATTCATAAGGTATTCCTTCTTCATTAGACAGACATATTCATATGTAGAACAGCTGGCCTTGGAAGCAGTTGCAAAAGTATTTTTCTGCTCTGATACAGTTTTTGTATGTGATAGCCTCTCCTGACAGACTATTTTAAAATTAATTGTTGGCTCTGTCGACCTCTAATTACGTAGCATGGAGGAAAAAAGTTAATGGAGTCCAATTAATAATGAAAAGCCCTAATTGATTCTAAATCATGATAAGAAAATAATATATTCTGGGCTGTTATCAATGTGTGAAATATGTAGTGAAACTTTTTACATAATAGCTTTCCTTTTTTTTTTATTACTTATTTCAGAAAAAATGGTACATAAACTTGTTTTTTATTTTATTATTTTAAAATTATTGGTATAGACAATATCATTGTTTAAGATGACAAAAAAAGTGAAAATTTCAAAAGAGAGTAGTGTATTGAATGTCCAATTATTTTAGGAAATTTAACTTTTCTTTGTAGGGTAAACAAATGGAATTGAGTTTGATAATTCCAATTAAAAAAATATTCACTTTGTTGTTCTCTGAAATATCTTTTTATTAGAAGTACTAAGTGCAATTTTAAAAATACATCTTAAACATCCACATATATGAATTGAAATAGTGTTAACATAGAATTGCACTACTTGATCAATATATGCTGTATAATAATATAACTAGATGATATTTTTGAAGATAATTAGTGACTCGGATTTTGTTATTATTTGAGCTCTTAGTTGATTTTCTTTACAAGGAATTACATTCAAAGTGTATTTGATCATTACTTTCTGAAAATGGACCTGTTTCCACTTAATTTGGACATGACTTGGTATACATACAAGCTTCACATTGCTTTTGAGTTCTTGAACATTGACATAGGTTAAAGTTACCAAATGATGAAAAGGAAGAGAGGTGGTGATAAGAACACAGAATAAAGCATTAGTCTTTAAAATAATTCTATAAGACAAAGAAGATTTATTCAGATCTACTGTTGAAAAAGACACAATGATATGATTGAATGAATTTTTAAATAAATTTTTAAAAATTGTAGATTCTTCTTTGACCAAGAATGCTGAGATAGTGAGGAAACAAACAAAAAAAAAGTATAGGTCATAGTGTGTGCTATGATTGGTTTCAGCAAATAATGTAACCCACTACTGGACAGCCCACAAACAGCAATGAACTACAAGGCACATGACATGGAAGAGGCAGTCTGTGTTGTGAAGGACTGAGGAGAATAAAGATTCCACAATAGAACTGAAGCCTATGGAAACATGAGAGAGACTGAATTGTATGCTGCACATAGGTTCATAACTGCNTTTTTCGCCCCCTTATCATCATCCAGGGTAGCAGCCCATAACTTATCCCCCAACCTACGCCACTCGTCCCTGTCAAATACTGTATTCGGATCAACAAAGCAACCTTTTGCTACGCCATAAGCGACTAGCCCTGCTAGTTCCTTCTCTAAGTCCTTAACCTTACAGGACCATATGGATTATTTTACAGTAGTGAAAAGTTGACATTCAATTTCCTCTAAATGCAATAAGAGAAACGAGTAATGTACTGTTCATGTTCTCAGGACATCTCTATAGGTAAGGATGTATCTTTATACCAAAGTTTGTGTCTTAAAGAAGAGTTCTATACGCCAATTAATGGTGGTTTTCAAAAATGGAAAAGAGTACCAAAACAAATTAAGAACATTTCTCTAATGTAATATCCTCAGCTTTTTAGATGGCTAGCTGTTCTGCTGTTTTCTGTAATTGTGCATTATATCTTAAGAGAAAAGTGTGGGTAGTTAGAAGCAACATTTTTGCCTAAAACTAGAGATTCCATATTTCTAACATATTGTTCTATATTTGAATACTAGCAAAAAGTGTAACTTGTTAAATATTATGATGCTTTTCCTTATTCCAAAACTGCAAAAAGCTAGAGACGGGGGAAAGTAATTCATAAGAAGCAGAAACTGAAATATTCTGTCCCAGTATCTGGGTTTCTGATTGAAAAAATTTTTCTGGTTTCTCATTCAGTTTTTAAAATTTTATAATTTCAATATCTTAACAATATAAAATAAGTTGAGATATCTCTATGTTCAACTAAAAACTGACAGTTCAACCCCTAAATTATTTTGTGCAAGCATGATGAAAAATGAGTATCATAAGGCCAGCTGGCTTAAGAACTTTCTACACAATGAAAGAAAGGTTTCAACTCTCTACTTAGAGTAATCTGTCTTTCTGTATCTCTCTGTCTTGGACAATGGGTCAGGAGACAGCATGTTTTTATTCATTCTTCATCATTGTTTCAATTTGAATGGCCAAAAAAAGCTCCAAAATTATTAGCTGCTTTCCTAATTCTTTAGGAACGCATCAGAGGATCTGATGCTGATTTGGAGCATTTTATCTCTTATATAATCTCATTTAGCTCTTTTTTTTCCTTTATTGTCAAAAATATTCAAATCCAAAAGTCATCCTTTCCATTTATGTGTGATGGTCAATTTTTTTTTTGAGAGGGAAAAGTGCAAAATTTTCCACAATTTACTTCTGCCTGGATTTTTTGTCTTTTTTGTTGAAGATTTTCTTGTAGAATTTATGGTGCCTCTTTCCTGTATCTTTTTTTTCAGAAATAAAGCAGCTAAGCAAAAAGACCTTTCAAAAACCTCCTCACACCAGAAGTACCAGCATTTATTTTAAAATATAAAGTCATACCAATTAGAACATTTAATGACGTAAGGTTTAATTATGAATGAATAAAAGTTTAGAAACGTAATCAGTGCTATTGCCATTAGATTGTAGTCAATCTGTGCAGTACTAAATCCTGTAGCAACTTACTTGGAGTCTTAAAAAATGTCTGCATTGGAAAGAGGATTGAGATCACATTTTCCAAAATATTTGTGGGTTTCGTTTGGTTAGTTTTTGGTTGCTTGCTTGCTTTTACCACACCTCAATGAGAATATTTACTTGTTAAACATCTAGTTCAGGATACAAAAAAAAAATCTGTCCATACTGAATGTTTTAGGTAGTCTTTATTTATCTCCTAGTGAACAGGCAGCTCTACTATAAGAAAGAACCTAAATAAAACCTCTGGACTAAAATGTTCAGAACTTGTGTCTGGCAGCACATAATTTGCCGGTCACTGTATATTCTTCTCGAGAGCAACCTCAATATTATTTGTAAAGCTTATGAAAAAATTATAACTAATCGAGTAAACTTTCATTAATAGCAAAAATATTCATCAAATCAGAACAAAAAAACTTCCTATAATAGCCAGATAGCTGTTAAATTCTGTTTGGTTTTTATTTGTTGGTTTTTGTTTTTAATTTAAGGTAGTACACTGTCTGGAATTAGCAAATGAAGAGATCAAAGGAAAGCCTCTCTCAGTAGATTAAAAAAATGAGTGAAACATAAACAGAAAAATTGCTATTTTGTGGAGACATACCTGAGTGGAACCAAAAAGGATAAAGAAAATAAAGGGCCCAAACACATGAAAGAAAGAAGTAGATATAGCAATATGTTCATTCAAGTACTTTTGCCTTAGCCAAAAGAGAATAAAGAAGCAAATAAATGGTTGGTTGGCTTAACTATTTTGAGCAGATAGACCTCTTAAATAAGAACAGAAGGTCTGGTGACTCAGGCTTTTCTATGTCATTTTATTTTATTTGTGTGATTTTTTTTATGTGGCCAGATTAACTCCTCAAGCTGGATTTTTTTAATGTGTAAAATAACTTTAAAATGAAAGCCTGTGTTTACTGCAAGGCTCCGTTTTTAGAAGTTATTTTATTCTTTCATAAAAAAGTGGCTGGTACTTTGCTTGTTTCATTACTTTTGATAATGTGAAAATTTTAATTAAGTATGGTATTGCAGCAATCAAGGGGAGCACTAAAAAAACACAGGCAGACAGAAGCTAGTAAGGTTTTATGTCACTTAATTTGTAACAAAGTCCAACAACTCACTTTGCCAAGCAGTGAAAATGTGGCTTGCTGTTACTTGAAAACAGTCTACTAATTAGAAGTAACAGGAATTATCAATAACCCATACTCTTGATTTCTGTGCACCACAGTATCTACATACAGAACACTTTAAAATTCAGCTCAATTTTTTGCACGTTTTTGTACTAATAAAAAAAGTATAGTCCATGAAAACATTAATAGACTTGGATTGGCTGGTGAAGGAGAAGTTTCTGAGGTCAGAATTTAATTTTTGTTATATGACCCCATTTTGGCCTTTGTGGAGGTTGCCCCCTGGGGAGATGACTTGGGAGTGGGAGCATGGGTCAGGTTACATGGGGCTGCCAGGATACCTGATGCCATTGTTCCAAAAACCTGTTTCTCATTCATCATTTCAAATGTAACCCCACCCTGGTAATGCTGTACTTAGGGGGGTGTTCAGATGATCCAGAGAGCTCTTGAATAGTCTGTGCCAGGCCCAGCCACGTGGCTGTGAGAAAATAAAGAACATCTCTGAACATCTACAAAGAATATCATCCTCTGATTCTTTCTACAGGCCAGAGCTGTCTGCCAGGGAAGGTTGCAGGCCATCCCCACTGCAACAGGCCTTAGCTTAAATAGTGAAAGCAGTAAATAATTTAGTGTAATCAGATAGCAAGAACAATAGCGAGTGTTGAATTGCTAGTCCTAGAGGAACAAAACTGAAGTAGAGCTAAAGAGATGACATAAGCTCTGCTTTTGTCAGACAAACTTCAGTGATTCTGCCACTCAGGAAGATAATATGAGAGATACAAGGCCATCCTAAAGTTTCTCCTTTTGAAGATGTAGTCATTTATGAAGAAAGAAAGGAAAGAAAGGTACTTGATAGAACTGTGTAGGTTCTTTCCTTTGCACTGGGCTTTCACTTAGTGCACTTGCCCATTCTGGAGAGTATATGCTTTAATATTTTCAACTTCTCTCCAGTATGTAGTTCTCGAGATGACAGCAATGCTTCCTTTTTTCCTGTAATCTATTTTTGCATAATTGCGGTGAAATTATTTTTCATCCCTCCAGCAAAACGAGCTATTTTGTGATCATTCAAGCCTATGCATTTTTGAAGAATATAACCATAGCTGAGAAATTTTCTTTGGTGATATTCAGAGCAGAGATGCTGTTTTTCACTTGGTATTTAGGTTAGTGTGCATATGTTTATCTCATTGAAAAAAGTTAGGAATAATCATCAAATCATTAATCTGAATAGGTGCTTTATACTTTTATAATTATGGACATTTCTGACTAACAGATAAATAAGGCATGATTAGCAATTCAAGCAATTATGGAACAAGAACCTTTCTCAAAACTTTTAATATCTTTTTTAGTCAAAACAAAGAACAGTTCCCTTGACATAATTTCCCATTTCTTGCTCTTCTTCTGAAGAGAGGAAATTTTGTAAAGCTGCATGGCTACCTTTTCATTATTTGGTCAGCAAACATAAAGATGGAAGAAGTTTTAATATTGTTGGGTCATATTTGCACTGAGTTTTTAGGGAACTGATAAGGTGTTTCTTGATACTGGAAACAATAAATAATTAGACTAAATGAGGAAGGGTATAAGAAAGACAGTAAAAATATGTGAAAACAAAGTGTCAAATAAGGACTTTGTAAATTAGAGAAAATTCTGTTAAATTAAGATAGAGACTAACACATTATAAGGAAGATGAATTACCATGAAAAAATTCTAAACAAGTAACATAAATTCATAAATATCCCTAGGTAAGTATAAATGTAAAAATTGTAATAAACCCAACTTGAAGTCATTTTACTTTAGCTAAAACTTCTGATGTGGTTAGCACAGTTACAGGTTTTTACATTAGAGCAAAAGTTTTACAGTGATAGTGTGTCATGGGTTGACACCTCTTCCTGCTTTTCAGGTTTTTCTTCCTTTTGGCTCTGTTTCCTGGAGGAAGTGGTTTGCAGCAACAGGTGCTGTAATTTCCTCCAGAACTGGACAGAACCAATCAATTAACTAATTTGAATATTGACAGCTCTATTGAGCCACTTAGAGAAGGGGTACGCCCCGTGAATTCAGATTAAAAGGAGATGAAGGGCGGGAATCTCTCTCTTGCTCTTCCGGCGAAGACAGAGGTAACAGGGCCTGCTCAGCCCCCTGGGTGGGGCTGGGCCAGCCCGGCGGGGCCCGGCTGGGCCCTGCCAACGCGAACCCAGGTGCAGGCCTGGTGGGAGGCCAGGCCGGGCCATGGTCCAGCT
>VYZQ01003116.1:0-17686 GCA_013400655.1 Mystacornis crossleyi | reverse complement strand
TCCCCTCCTCTGCCCGGCTCCGGCCGGTGCTCGCCATCACTTTGGGCAAGTCAAATGTTTGTTTGGGGTTTTAATTGGCAGCAAAATATTCCTGGCGTGTTGGGATGGTCCGGCATTGTTGTGAATGGTGGAGCTTCCCCCCTCCCTCCCTCCTTCCTCCCACTCCCCCCTCCTCCAGCTCGGGAGTTTGTGTTTGCATTGCCAAAATGTTACTTTATCTGTCTCCGGAGATTGTTAGCAAATGGCTAGTGTTTGACATTTTGTGGAAAAGAGATGTTTAAATGGATAATAATCCCTCGGTTGTAATTCCCATTTTTGAAGTAATTGAACAAATTCTTCATCTCTTGTTGACTGTACATATTTTTCTGGTGTTAATAGGCTGGCAAAAAATATTGCTTGTCTAACTTATTACAAACAATATTTGCTGAGCAAATACTGCCTGCCTTGTCTGAGCTAAGTTAAGCAGAGCAGGAAATTTAATATTTTCAGAGGGGCATCGACAAACTATGACTTTGGCTTTTGATTTTTGTTTTGTTTGTGTATGAGGGGAAGAAGTGAGTTGTCAAGGGGGAGCACCTAACAAGTTGCTTGTTGGGTGTAATAACTTGAATTCCCAGTAAATAGGAGTAATCCTGGTGCCTTTGCCGACTTTCTTCGACACACCATGGTGAAAACGTGGGCGAAGTTTTGGGTGCTCTCCCTACTTTGGATTTCCTGCCACTTGTGTGTCTATTAACCCGTGTTACAGTAGTGAAGAGTTCTGCACGGGCTAATGAATCCTCTCAGATTTGCCCTGGGATCTTTAATGTCTTTGGCTCAGACTTTGAGGTCCCATTTTGTTTGTGGGCTTTGCCGCTCCCCAGCCCAGCCCACCCCTCCTGCCACGCGGGCCTCCGGTGACACCGTGGTTGTTGTGAGTTTTTTGCCTGTAGAACCAACTTCTCAGAGTCCCAGAGATGGCCCGTGAAGGTATCAGCGGTGGCCTTGGCCATCTGCCCTGGTGTCAGGACTCTTGCTGGGGGAGCCAGGGGTTCTGCTCAGCAGGGACGTTGAGCCCAGTGGTCCCTGAGCAGCTCTGGGTGTGCGGGTGCTGGAGAGGGAAGGAGGTTTGTGTTAGCTTGGTGATGGCTGTCCTTTGGCTTTTTGAGGTGTCATTTGTGGGGTGTTGTCCTAACAGGAAAGCCAGCTACTTTGGGTATGCAGAACTGATAATGAGCGACCAATCTGCTTTCGTGTGCCTCTAAACCAAGCCCTAGACCTGTCTGTATAACCATATTATTTTTTTATCTTGAGCATGCTCTTAGTCAACTATGCATCAACAGATAGGTCCAATTAAACCCCTGAGTCTCTACTGAGCTGTCAGGGAAGAAAGCAAAATTCATCTTCCTGCAGAAATTTTCTACTGTGGTGAGCACATTATCAGGAAATAGAATTCAAATGATAGTGCAGTCCCTCCAGGCTGACGGGGAGAACTCTGGGCTTTTCAGATGGGGTGAGCCTTGTTACTGAATCACCCTAACGATAACCTTGATAATAAGGCACAGAAGGGTAGAAAATGACCTTAAATATCTGCCACCCCAAGCTACTTCTGTTTGTGGTTTTTCTCTAGGGAAAAAAAAAAAGGCTTTAGAAATGATCCACTTTAAAATTCTTGTGAAAAAGTTCAGTACCACCTGAAATTAACTGGTTTCTTCTACATTTACCAACATCAGAGAACACCACCTGAAATTAACTGATTTCCACTATATTTACCAACATGTTAGAAAACGTGTACCTCTGCAAGCATGATGGTTGGCACCCCAGAGGGAAAAGTGTGAGCAGAATTCACCTGTTTCACACCAACCAGGTGTGTTGTATTAAGGTTGCATTCTTGGGCATAATGATTGCGTGCGTTTCCTAAATGCCTGTAACACTAAAAAGAAGTACTCTACATTTTGTGGATTTTTCCATGCAGCACTGCCTTGGACCATGGGTGATGTCTAGCAGATGCGATGGAGCAGCAAGGGAAGGAGATGGTTAAGGCAAAAGTACTTTAAAGCACTATATGCCCATGTAAATGACAGAAATGGCAAGGTCATTTTGTGTGGTGTGGAGCTGTGTTCTCTGGTGAACTTGACTGCAACAAGTGATTTTCTTATGCTTCGGAGGAAATCTGTATTTTGGTGTACATTGGTTTTTCAAGAGGATTTAAAATCTGCTGTAATGTTATTTTAAAAATAAATAAGAATGGGAACCTTCTATGCTTATTAGGAGGAAGAAAGTGTAAAAGCGAGTACACGGCCCAGGGACAGTACTGAACTAAGAAAGTATTTTATTTAATTTTTTAATCCTTAAAGGAGCTTTTGTTGCATATGTGGTAGCTCATTGTGGTGTTCTAGGTTGGTTTGTTTCTTGATGTTACAGTGATCTCTGATTATGTTTAATAGACTAACTGAGGTTTGGGTTTCCCCTTGGAAATGAAATTTCTCAATGTTTAGGTAGAACTTAAGGGTAGAATCATTTAGGAGAGGTGGTTTCTGGTTTGTTTTTCTTTATATCTCACCATATTGTGAATTCCCCTTCCCCACTGAAGTAAATTCTCACCCCGGTGTTCCTGTAAATAAGGGGTGCTTTATAGAATAAATATATGTATTCTTTCTTTGTGTTGACCTGGGAGTATGATCAGTTAAAGTTAATACTGAGGGATGGCTTTGAGGCCTCCTTTAGCTGTCTGGTGTGAATTTTAAGCATTTTGGATTTTAACTCATGTGGCGATGCTTCCTTTGGCAGTTGTCATCTGAAAATCATGTGTCTTGTTTTGGCGATACTTGTGACTTGACTTACGTATCTCCTATCCTACCATACTCCAAATAAAGACTGAGTTGATTATATGTATATATTTTAAATTAAGCAAAAAAGAAAAAAACAGCCCCCAGGCAAACAAGCAGCAGCCTCTTTCTGTGTATAAGAAGTTAAAACTTCTCTTTCCTCTTCCTTCCCCTGGATCTTCTTGTATAAATCCAGCTCAGGTTTCTCGCAGGTTACAGCTGATTTGAATGTGTGTGTGTAGTGGTGTTTTGTTTGGGGTTTTTTAATACCCAGCCACTCACCACGACTTTGGACTTAACCTGGGAATGTGGTTTGCTCTGACCCCTTGGCTTGAGGTGGTCAGTGAGACGGGCAGCTCCTGGAAAAGCCATCAGGTGCTGGTTGCTGTGCCAGGGGTCAAGAAAGCTGGCGGCCTGAGGAAAGGGGGATTTCTCCCTGCCTTCCAAAATGAATGGTGTGGATGTGAGCATGTGTGTATATTCATTACGTTCAGATGAAGCTGCTAATTATTCTTGAAGGTGATTGGTGAATCAGAGCGAGAGAATCTAAATGAGTGAGTCGGTAGTTGAGGGCTCTCTCTGATCATAGCTGTTCCTTTCAAGTATGAAAAACAGCGCTAAAAGGGAACTTCATCAGAATGTTAATGAATGCGATCTTTGAGAGCAATTGTTCTCCCAAAGTAGTTGAAAAGACAAGGGGTTGTGTTTTCTTTTTGGCTGTTGTTTATCATTTTTACAGATTCCAGCAGAGCTTTGGAGCTCTGAATGGAAATTTTAACTTTCTTGGGGGGGGGGGGGGCCTTGTGTACGGGGGTTCTTTGAGGAATGTTTAACCTATTTATAGAACCTTGTGGAGGATCCCTGCTCAGATGTGTGTGGAGTGATGTGCTGTGTGAAGCAGATCCCCGAGCTGAAAGGGGGCAGACCTTGACTCGGTGCACGTGGTGTTGAAGTGGAGACGCTGCCCTTACAAGCTGAGCTGGGGCCCAGCTGTGCCCCAAGGAGATCAGTGCTTTACCCACTCCTAGTGTTGTTTGTATCCAGAGGTCTGGCAGTGCTGGCTCGCGGTCCCTTCTCTGCTGTTTGTGCCCAAGTGGAGCAGAGTTTAGAAAACCTATTGGCGATAGGAGACTTCTGGACAAAATCCATAAGTTCTCCAGCTGTCATCTTGATAAGGCACTTTGCACATGTGTGTTGTACACTGTCCTGTTACTGTTGCTCTGATCCCTTATTGATAAGAAAACCAATGTATTTAACTGCAGCTTCCTGTTCCAAAGGTTTTGTGCTAGTTCCACTGACCTAGCGATGTAACTTCTGATTTGTCACCACCTCTCTCTACGTCTACTTTGCAGCTTAGTTTTTTCCATAGCTAGCTTATGTTTTAAAACAAGTTTCTAGATATTTAAGTATTTTTTCCTTCTACTTAATTGTCAAGTGGTGGTGTATCAAGCTAGCATTTCTGATGGCCAGTTACTCCTCTTAAAAAGTGCTTTTAACCCCAGGAAAGATAATGATTTTTTAGATAATGCTCTAAAGGCTCTAAATGCCTTTTGGTTTTCCTGAAGGCTTGCTGGTCTCCATTGATTTGTTCTCCTAGCTGTTGATTTTCTTTTTGCATCTTGTCTGAAGCAGGTACTTAAGGTATCTTTGTTGTTGTTGAGGAATCAGAGGTGATTAATGCAGAGCTAAAGCAGAGGAGGAGAGCTCTGGAAATCCTGAAGTATCTGCTCATCTGGGCCGGGAACTGAGAGGAGCAACGTTCTCTGCAAACCATGGTCGAGTGGTGGGCTGTGGTAAGGAGGGATCCAGCTTTTCTGCTGGATGGGGAATTCTCTTATCGGTGAAACCTGCCGGGACCAGAAGCGTGATGGGGTGCGTGGCAAGTACAGCCCCTGACTGGGGCCATCCCTGCAGCCAAGGTCAGGGCACCTTGAGTGCACATCAAGTGGCTGCAGGGGTGTTGGAGAGAGCAAATTGCTTGGAAATCCCAGCCAAGCTCAGGGGTCACCCTCATCCCTGCCCGAGGTTTCATTTTTAATTCAAATTGCACTTGATTCTGCTTATCTGGGTGTTTTGAGAGACCTCTTAATACCCTGCCAATTTTTCCGAAGTAGTTTCCTGTAGTCTAGCTGCTCAGGTTTTCGTGAGTACTCTGAAACCTGGGGCAAAACATGAGGTGAAGTTTGCTGAAATGTCAAGTAGACCAACCATCACAGAGAAATTCAGAAGATATATTCAGTTTTAAAATTAATTAGACTCTATAATATTTTAAAAAATATAAGGTACTCTGTATTGCGCAGATTTTTTCTTTTGTAATAAAAGGGATATAATAGAATTAATGTTCCACTTCACACAGATAATGAATGTTTATTTGCAGTAGTGCATTTGACTGTGTGCCTAGTAAGAAGTGAAAACTTTACTGTCCTCTCAGTATGCTAAGAAGATGCACTTTTTATCGTTTATCTCCGTTATTTCACAGAATGAGACTGACTATCACAATGTTACTTTCTGGGAAAACAGCAGTGAAGGAGGGAGCTGGGTAGGATGAGATCAGCCTGGTGTTTCACGTTGTTTCTTTGGTAGATTGCTGCTTGCTCTGCAGAAGGGGTGATGGTTATACAACTGGACTTGTGTAAAAATTCATTTAGGTACAGAGATAGAGTACTGTGGCTGGAGACACGTTGATAGAAAGGTTTTGGGGTGGTTTGTTTTTTCCCCTTTTGGTATCCTCCTGCTTTCTTTGGGTGAGGTGTGAAATTCTGCAGGCACAGCCACAGCAGGCTGCTCCCCTGTGTCAGGCTTAGCTAGATCTGGTGGGCTTTGCATGCACACGGCTCCCAAACTTGCGTGCACTTTGGCTGTGGGGGAGTGTTGCCAAAATGTGCTTATTGCTTCAGCTTCTCCAGTGTCTGGGCTTTGTCCTGGAGCTGCAGGTTGTGGAAATACTGTGTGGTTTGTCTGCGGTGCTGCAGCAAGTACTCGAGAGAGAACAGTATCAGCAGAACTGAAACGCTGCTTCCTGCTTGATGCAGTTTGTTGATTTTTTTTAAAATAAAGATTTGAAATACAGTGCGTAGGGTGTGTGTCTTGGTATCGGTTGTAGGGGAACATCCAGCTCTAAGTGAGAACAATTTCCAATTCACTGCACTTTAATGCCTCCAGTTTATCATGGTAAATGTATAAAAGAGTTTTATGTAGGTGAAGTGGCTCTTGCTGTTTAAATATCTCCTGGCTCTACTGTGTTCAGCACAACGGGGGCTGTGACTGTTCCAGCCATGCTCTTCAGAGAGAAAAGAGTTGGAGCACAGTGTCACCAGCCCTGGTCCATCTCCTTGAGAAATGGTCTCTTTTTCAAAACTAATGAACTAATAGGAATACTGCTCTGATGCTGAAAGGAGAATCAGTCTTTATGTTCTTAATCCAAAAACATTTAACGTGGAGGCGAGGGTTAAACAGCTCCGGAGCAGCCCAGGCAAAACCGGCCTGTGTGTAGTTGTCGGTCCAGTTCCTCTGGTGCAGGAGTTGTGAAAGCTGGGCAGGTACGAACGGCACCGGCTGCAGGGCTCCCTCCTGCACCCAGCCAGGCCAGCAGGTGTGTCGAGCCCCAGTGACAGGCAACGAGGGGACTGTCCCCCTTTGCAGCTTAATTGTTTTGTACTGAGTGACTGGATGTGAGGCTCAGAAATACCTGGCTGACAGGAGCGCAGGGGCAGCTGTGTGCACCGCGCTTGGATGATCCGGGATGAATGGAGAGTGTTTCCTTTGTAGCTCTGTCTTGCTTCGAGCCAAAAAGGGACTGAACTTGAACAAAAGTTGCATCTGCAAGGTCAGTGGTTGGCATGGATAAGGGGATTGAAGGGATCAAAATTATTTCCCTGCGCCACTGGCTGCAAAACATGGGCTTATGGCACCATTCCTGCCTCTCCCTTTGTGCTCAGAGCAAAGCTTTTTTAATCTTGTGCTGGCTATCTATAGTGCCACACAAACATGGCAATTTGAAGTTAAATGTTCTATTTTGAGGACTGCTGTGCATGGCCGGCAGGGCAAGGGAGCTGTGCTTGGGCTCCTCTCCTCTGCCCACAACCTGCCTTGCTCTCTTTCCTGCACAGGTTGTCATAGAGAGGAATTCAGAAAATACGTATGCATGATGTAGTTGAGCCTGTAGTCTAAACGCGAAGCTTATGGTGTTTGTGGTTTGATATCGTGTTACCTTGCTCTCCAACGGATGTTCTTTCTAGCTTCATAAAAATAAGACAGTAATTGTTTGGGTTTTTCCTTTTTTTTTTTTTTTTTGTCCGATTTTAAATATAGATTGATTCACTCTGATGCTAGGGTGTCCCTGACCTAGCTTGTACTTAGTGACAAGATGCTGAAGTTAGGAGGAAGTGTGCAGCCCAAGCTGGGAAACAAATGGTAATTCAGAGCTACTGGCTGTTGGGTGGCTCCTAAAGGACACCAAGCTCGTTCCTTTAACCCCTCCTGTTGCCTAGTGAAGCTGCAGCTTCTTTCCTGGGAGCTCTTATTTGTAGAGAGGAGCAAAAACCCCCAAAGAGTTTCAAGGGCAGCAATGTCTCAAACCTTACAATGACATCAAGTGCATCACGTAGTAAAATGCATTATTGCTGTTGATGTTTTGGTGGCTCATAAATGTCTCCTGCACTGCTGTGGAAGAGGATGTGCAGCCTCTTAACTCCATTTAGCCTGAGCACATACCTGCACTCAGGGGGAGTGAGATTCAGGATGGTGTGCAGCTAAGAGATGTTTATGGAATCAGTCAAACTTGATATAAAATAATTATGATGTTTTGACATCTTGTTAATGACTTGCAGCCATTGGAAGAAATGAAATTGTGGCATTCTCGGTCCTTGATGGAACCTTGGCATTTCTTTCAGATTGTAAAATTAAAGGGAAAATGTGAAAACCATTAAAATAGTTGGATGTGGTGCCTGGCAAAAATGATGGGCTGCTTAATTGAAAAAGTGCTTCATTCCAGTTGAAGTTCATTCCAGTTCAGTTCTGCCCATTTCCCTGCATCTGTAATGGAGAAGGAAAAGGGCTGATTCCCCCCAAATCTGTCTGTGAGAGTGTTTTGGGTGTCACTTGGTTCTTCGTCTTATCTGTGAATGAAGTGGAAGGAAATCCTAGCGAGCATTAGACATGAGAGAAAAGTCTTGTCACCTGTAATGACTAAAATCCCCTGAAGTGTTGCCAGCGTGTACTTTAGGAATCATATAATTATATGATTATTGAAAGAGACATAAAAGACCTCATGGCAAAAACCTTAGAAAGGGGGAGGGAGGGAATCCGTATGCAAATGAAGATATGCAGAATTTTCTGTCTCTCTTTTTTTTTCCCTAGTTATTTTTCAGTCCAAAGCTCAGTAATTGCTTTTATGGGGATTACTTAATAAAACTGGGGCATGCAAAGGAGGGAGAAATTGTTTATGCCGAGTCACAGGCTTGGAGTCCTACGGAGTTGGAGTAAAAATGGATTTTGAAAAGTAAAACTGCAGAGTGGGTTTTCTGCTAAGAGAAAATAGCTATTTGTTGAAATGTTATCCTACAATAAAAGTGTTTTGTGGTCTGGCGGTTAAGCAGAGGGGTCCGGAAGTTGAGATAACGGGGTTTTCTTTCTGACTCCGCCACAAGTTTCCTCTCGCCGAGCTCTGGGCAAGTTCTTTCATCATTGCCTGTGTCACCTCGGCTGTGCCAGTGCTGGGGTTCCTGGTGGGAGGTTGGATTTGCCACTCAGGGAAACTCCTGTCACTCCTCTGACGTGACGGAACTGTCTCTCAAACCTGACGAGAGTGCTGTATTTGTGCAGGAGGTGATGGGAGAGCTTCTGATGTCAAAATCTCCTTGTACAAACTCCTAGGGAAATGTTTCTCATCTGCCCCACATCAGGGGTGTGTGAGAGCCTTTTGTGTGCCGTGCCCTGCTCTGGGCATTGCTGGAGGTACAAATGCAGCCTGAGATTTTCCTGAGCTCTAGTTCTTCTCTCAGAGTTAAAATACAGGCCTTGACTTAGGGCTTCTTAAGTTCCCCTAAGCGTCATCAGTCCTTCCTGATGCTCTGGATTTATTATCTCGCTTCTCTAAGCAGCACTCATTCATGCCTTTACTGGGAAACTCTCCTGATGCAGAACAGATGTATCTCAAGAGAGGTTTTGTTGCAAGATAGACAAAAACTGCCTTCCATTTTTTCTCAGGCTTAACTAAAGCACTTGGTGCATTAAAAAAAAGGAAAAAATTCCTGTCATACTGCTACTAGTGTTGAGTTACTGAGTATTTTGCAAGATCTCTCCAGGAAAGAACACCACCATTTACTCTGGTACTCTAGTTTGACGCTGAGTAGTACAAAGTTGTGATACGAGTTTGCTGGTGCGATTTTTAGCTGAAAATGACAATGATTTTCCAACCAGATGGATTTTATAACTTGCCTGCCATCAGCTCATCCATCAAACTCCACAGAGATCTGTACATGCGTGTCAGTGTGCACATGGCAATGTTGTTGATTGCATCAAACAAACTGATAACTCTCTTCCAGCCCTATTCCCACTCCCTGGGCAGCCCCTGGGTGGGTTTGACAGTGAGGGGAGTGGGTGGGGGGTTGTTCTCAGCCTGTCCCTGCGGGTACTCGATGGCAGTGTGGAGCTGAGCTGTGTCCCCAGCTCCTGGCCGTGGCTGTGGAGGTGGCTGCAGCTGTAGGGTCGGTGTACCTTGTGTGGGGAATGGATACAGGCACTGGCGTTTCCAGTGCTGTTTGTATTGGGAAGAGGGTTAATGGAGCACAAGTGAGAGCCTCGGGGCTGCACAGGGTCTGTAACTTGATTTCATACAGCTCTTTTAAACTCGTACATGACTTTTGTTCCACGTCGCTGGATGACGCTAAATCACACAGGGTGTGTGACTTGGAAATTACAATTCTAGCTGCATCTAGGCAAAAGTGCTTGCAGGACTGAATCAGAAAAGGTTCCCATGTTCATTACGAAGTCACTCGAACAACTTTTAGGGCTTTTGCAAGGAAAGATGCTCTTTTTAGCAGCTGTTGGGTAGAGGAGCGCTGTGTTAACATCAAGCTCATTTGCCTTGCTTAGAGAATGACCCTGTGTTTTGGCAGGTGTAGGACAGGCCGTTCCCAACCCAGAGGTTATGAACTGCTGTAACGGGGCATGTGTAAACTCCCAGGTGATACCTCAGACAAACAGCTATATGCAGTTTGTTCAGTTTGTTTTTTTTAGTAGGTTTCCAAGAATTATTTTTGAAGTTGTTTTGGGGGGTTTTTTGTTTGTTTGGGTTTTTTTTTGCTTGGTTTTTTGTTTGTTTTTGTTTTGTTTTTTGGGGTTTTTGTTTGTTTGTTTGTTTTAAAGAAAAGAAAGAAACAGTTTACACCAGCTGTTTCCAGAGAGAGCATCTTTGGTTTCTTACCTTCCGCTGTGTTGTGTCCTGAGAAACACATGAATGGGTTGTGGAGGCTCTGAGTGTGTTGCCTGGTTCGCCTCTGCCCAGGAGATGCTCAGGATTATATAATTATAAAATTGCTGGTCTCTAAGCACTGTAGCTCTTGTGCTGCAGCTTTGAGGCCAGCCATGCTACTGGACTGTAAGATTATTAATATTATTTCCCTTGATTATTGCAGTGTGCTGTGCTGCTCAGCAGAGCAGGCGTGTGTGGGTTTCCAGGGGAGGCTCCTCCCTGTCGGGCAGGAGCGAGGGCTCTGGTTTCCTGATCACTGCTTCCTGCTCAAAATGTATCAGTGAGTTTTCTTTACCACTGCCAAAATAAATGCAGCATACGATCCAGGGCCAGGAATGTCATCATCATCAGGTTACCGAGTTTCTGCCTGAAGGTCAGCTAATTGTGACTGCTACTAAATAGCTGTTTGCTGATAATGTTGTCTGCAATCATACACCACACTTGGTGGCATGTTTTCGATGGAGTTTTGACGTGGAGCTGTGTGGCCCAAAGAGGGGCATGTTTGGTGATACTTGTAAGGTTGATACAACCCGCAAAGATAGTAATTCAACCTAAAAAAGGACAGGGTATAAACCGTGAGTGTTTATCTGCGTTAAGTACAGTGTGCTGGCCATCCAAAATCGAATCGATTTGGTTTGCTGTCCTCCTGTGGCAGTGCCTGTCCTCCGTGGCATGGGAGGCACCTGGGGTGGTCTTGAGCAGAGTGCTGAGATGCTGTAACACGGACCATGTGTCAGCATCAGGCCTGGTGAGTGGGCAGCTTCTGGGGGTGTTTCCTGCAAGCAGATAAACCTTGTCTTCCCTTGGGCTGCTCCTTGGTTTGCGTATTGTGTACTTCTGATTACCTGCTAGTTACCTGCAGGTGAATTTTCACCGTTCAGTGCACTTACGTGGGCAAAAAGGTAAGATTTTTGTCTCAAGTGATAAGTGAATTCTCCTTGTTCTTTTACATCTTTCTTCTCTTGTGCATGTGTGTGCTAAAATTCCCGTTCCCTGTTTATAAATGTTTAGCAGATGAAGTCACTGGTGTTTTTTCCCAGTATTACCTTTATGATGTTCTGAACATGGGCAAAATGTGATTATTCACTGAGTCTCTGCTGAATACTGTAGGAATAATGAGTCTGTGCCTAAAGCATAACCCAGACACATAAAGCATGCCAATAGGAGTACAGACATGGGGGAAAAATGCACAGTGTAGCTTCTTTTACCGACTTTATTGGAGCATTCTCATGCTTATTTCAAGTTAGGAGGAGATTAATCATGACGTAAGACTGGTGTTTCTGATGTGAGGGGGCAGAAAGTGGGGAGAGTGTGGGGGTCCCTTCCCACCGTGGGAGGCTGTGTCCTCTGGGGAGAGAGACGGCTCCCAGCAGTGCACTTTAACTGGTGTGCTTCTGGAACTGAAAAAACGGGGGAAAAACATCACCTGGCTTTGTGTCTTCATGGGGATCAAGCCTTTTCGAAAAGAGTAAGTTTTGGTATCTTGCAGTGTATTCCTGATGCTGGTGAAAGGAACAGAAATAGGCTGTGGAGGTTTTCCCACCTGGTGCATTGACATCCCGTTGGCTCTGCCTTCCCAGGCAGCTGCCAAACTGGGAACTTGGGCATGCCTTTTTCTGTGGGCTGCAGGTACCTTTCAAGAAGGTCAGAATTTGGGTTGCAGCTGAATTACAAAGCAAAACCCTTGAAATTTTTTTAGACTTTCTTGTTCTTTGAATGATACATTGCCAAGCTTTAAAGTTGAATGAACTTTAAATATCACCTGTGTCTAGCAGTAGTTGAACTTTGTTTTCTACTTTCTTTAGCCTGAAAACAGAAATAGTATTGTGTATTCTTCAGACTATGGCCACTGAAATGGTTTGTCTCTATTGTTAAAAAAAGAATGAGAATTTAGGTGCCTAATTACCCAGTGATGTTCCTTTTAATTTTTAAAGTTCATCCTTTGCCCCTGCTCTTTTTAATGTAGATTTGCTAAACAGTATCTAAAAATGTGTGTCTAAAAGACCTAATTAGTGTTGATATTTCATTATCTGAGCTTATAATTTAGCTTTTTTAATAAGGCACCTGGGTATCAGCACTAAATATGAAGAAAATTGAACCTATCCCAAAAGTGAGTGCATACAATTTTAATTGGGGATGGGGGAAGAAACAACCCTAAAACTTCAGACTGAATTATTTGTTTGGGCGCACTTTGAGTGTTTCCCAGGGAGGGAAGGGGGAAATGATATTTAATTAATGCTTCAGTAATACCACACTCACTTAGCCTTATGGTTTTAGAAAAATTTGCCTAGGCAAAGTTGTCCTGGCTGAGGTGGATATCTATTTGGTTGATATTTTAAGTCTGATACAGCATTGTTCACACCTTCTTGGAATGTAATACGGGAATAAACGGGAAACCCAATCTCCTTAGCACCCTGAGTCGCACAGACAGGCCGTGCTCTGAGACAGGGATTTATTTCATGCATGGTGGCCTAGACACGAAACAAATGTGTAGAAAAGGGAATTATGCAGAATTGAAAGTGACAATTATGCAAACATTCCAGTTGAGGAAGAAGTAAATCCTTCTCTTTTTCCATGTGCTTGGCTTCAGAGCTAACGAGCAGCCTCTTGGGGGTTTTGGTCTGTGTGTTTGTATCTGTCATATCTCTCTCATCTCACTTGCTTCTTGTTCCTTTTTTTTTTTTTTTTTTTTCCCCCTGGTTTGACCTTATTTTCCCTTTTGTTCCATGGAGTCATTCAATCTTTGTACTGCCGGGCTTGTTTACCTTGCCAGAGGAAAATGTTAGCACCCTTCCATTTAGGAGCCCAGGGCTGCTGTCCTCAGTCCCTTGCAGCCCAGCACCGTGGCCTTCACTCCCTGCCCGGGCACAGGAACATGGTGACTGATGGCATCCAAATCCCTTTATTCCAATTGGTTTTTTGCTTTTAAAGGGAGGAGAAGCTGGTGAGGGAAGAAACAAGCTGTGAAGATAGCTCTGTGTTTAGATGGACACCCTTTTGCAAAGCTAAACCGCTTGATCTGCCATGCTGCTGGGTAATTCCCACGCTTGCAGGAGCAGGGAGCTGGGGCTGTGACCACTTTAATCTGACATAAGTATGTGTTTTTGCTGAAGGGGATGGTCCTTTCCTGCCCTGGCTGCTTGTCCCGATTGCCTCCCTTGTGCCAGCGCTAGCATGTATGCTGCCAGGAAAACTAATTCCCTGGTTCCCTGATCTGGCTCGCTGCACAGCCACGCAAACGCCCTTCTGGCACGGGGCAGGCGGGACGCAGGGGAGGGGGGATGCGGAGCAGATATGTATTGATTAAAGAAAGCCTGCAAATATGGCCTGAGCCTTTGGAGCAGGATTACAGCTACATGTTCCTTCTGTGTTTTAGGTCATCTTCTAAGTTGAGGGAGCCGCTGAAATGGGTGGTGTAAAATGATGATTGTGCTGGGGTGACTCTGGTTGTGGTTAAGCTTGTGAAGTTGGTTGTGTATGGGGTCCTGGGGAGTGGCTGAGGGTAGGAGGGATTACTAGAAAAGAAAAAACATCACTTGCAATTTAATTGCTCTGAGAACACAGTTTCTACCTTGTTTTCACTGATTAGTTTCAATGTGACAGGGAGAAAGAGGGAACAAGCTTTTTTGTGCTTGGCTGGTTGCTTGGAGTGGATGAGGTATCTCGTGATGGCAGAAAGTTAAAAGCAGTTCAGTCTGTAAATGGCATTTGTAACTCTGTTCACACAATAATTCCTCCTTTTTAGCCTTCTGTTCTTTTTTTCTCCTCCCGTCTTTCTTTCTGTATCCCGTGCATGTGTTGTATTGAGGAGAAGCCTGTATTGGATATTAAATCCAAGGAGTGGGGGAAGAAGGAGCTCTTCTAATCAGTGTCATTTTCCCAGCTGTAATCCCACAGAGGGATTGAAGAAAGTGTCAGGAGGATAAGATCAGTGTTTGAGCCCAGCTAAATGCTGGCTCTGCTGTGCGAAAATGGCTTTAATGGAGCTTGGTTGTGTGGGGAGAAAATTGCACGTAAATTGTGCAAATTTCTAAATAAAAAGCATTTAATTGCGCTAAAAGAGGGGGAGGGCCCCTCTTGTGTGCACATGGGAGACTTCAGTGAGCGTGAGTAACCTCTGTGGCACAGCAGTCATTGACCTTGTCAAGTCCTGCCATCGGAGGTCATGTGTGGTGAAGTGGGTTGCCACAGGGGATTAGCACATCTGGGCAGAGGGTTTTTCCTCCTGAGCTTGTGCACGCCAAATCCCATCTCCAGCAGCGCATCTGGAGTCATCAGAGAACAGAAGGAGAGAGGGGACGGGGAGGCACCTGCCAGAAGTGCAGGGGAGAGACCTGTCTGGAGCCAGGGGCTTTCCTGGCTCCAGCTGCAGGAGAAAGAACTCTTGGTTACGCCGTGGACTCCCAGCTCCCATGAGGAAAGGTGGACTTGAAACTTAACTATAAAAACCCACAATCTTGCCTTGGTAATTTCATAATGAGATAGTTTTGAACTGTCTTTTTGTCCAGATTTCCTGTATAGTTTTGCATGTACAAATGTACTTTTGTATCCTACCTACAGCTGTTGGTTTGGTATGAGAGGTACAGTTTTATGCAGGAAGGAGGCTGATACGCTTATTTACTGAGCTAAAAATATGCAGAGGATGATGTTTTGTTATAAATCTCAGAAGGAATAAGTGGTGTATCGGCTCCCATGTAAGACTTCACAATTACTGTGTGAAGATGTTAGGCCCAATTCACAGATGGTAGTGTCTGAAGTACAGGAAAAACAGATAATTACTAGCAACCGATCCATTTGCTCTGTGCCTAAAGGAGAGGATATTTAAGGCTGGCTTTCCTGCTTGAATGAAGTGTTTATTAGAAAGCTTGATGCCATGGCATCCTTGAAGTCTAAGCATTACAGTGTCAGATTTTATACAGACCTGTTCTGCTTTGCCTCCTGTATTCTTTCACAATTCTGCCTTAGCTGAATTAATTTCATACCCCAGGAAGAAGGTGTTAAAAGAAAATTACCAACACTTCCAGCAGGACCGTAGTTGGTATCTTAGTAGGCAGAAGAGACATTAAAATTGAAGCTCTCTGGTCTCTGTGTTTGCCAGTAAGGGACATCATTTGTCTCTGATGCCCATCGCCTCCTGGATGAGGAGAGAAATGATAATGCTCTGCTCCTGCCTTAGTTGTGAGCACCTAGAATGGAGCTGTAGTTGGTTATAGTACTAGAAGACTGGGTGCTGATGGGGTTTGGTATTTGCGCTAAATTTTTGCTAGGCAGGAAAATGCAAAGTTACAAGTTAGAGAAAGCACTGTCTGAATAGCATCAGGTAAATTATTCTGAAGGTCGATCGTTGGAGGTTCAGGAGATTCAGGCTGACAAGTGGCGTTGGTGACATCGCAGAGATGCAGCCCACGCTGGGGTTTTCATCACTGGTGGCTTCTCAGGCTTCTTCAGAGGTTACACAGTTCCCACTAAGATGTGTTTAAGACTGCTGGGCATGGGTGGTTTTTTACAGTCACCTTTAGAAGTTGTGCCTTGACTTCCTGCCAGGAACTGTGGGGCACAGATGAAAGTCTGGATCTGTGTCACAGCAGTGGTGGAGCTCTGGATGCAGCCTGGGGTCTCGTGTTTCAGTACTTACTGTACCGTATTGCATCTGAAATACCAGGTTGGACTTGGAGAATTAAGTGGCGCAATTATGAAGCGGAGGGGAAAAAAACCCACTTATGTGGTGGCTGTGATAAATTAGTCATTTTGTACCTCCAAATAGCCAGTTATTCCTCTGACTGGCTTTTATCTGACCAATTTGCATGTGCAGTCATGGTAACTGGTTTGCAGATTAGGTGCAGAATTTCATGTGGATCTGATGTTGCATTTTCGTCTTGCTCCCCTGGAAGCAAAACGCATGGATGAGGGGTTCTGTGTAACTCATTACTGTTAGCTGCTTTGTTTTTTCACTCTCAAAGCTTCTTCAGCCTTGAAAGAAACAAGATGGCTCACTCTTGTAGGTTGGTTTTGTTTTTTTTTTAATATCAGACAAGATGATGTAAAGTGGTCCCAGCTCCATAGAAGTTGCAGCACAGATTTCATTTGTATTGGCGTTCTCAGCTGCACCTTTTGAGAACAGGCTGTTTGAGGGCTGGGAACTCACTTGAGCTGCAGTGTATTTCAGAAGATATATGAAAGGAGAAGAATTTAAGAAAAGCTGAAGGAAAGAAGGAAAAATTAACTGAAGCAGGTTGGAGTGTACAAATGAAATGGTGCTTCGCTGAAGCCAGTGTCAAAACTGTCCTTGCTGGTGCCAAATTGTCATGTCTCTGATTCTGATCTGAAGCTAAAAATTAACAAATGGTAGTGTATTTAATATTATACACCTAGAGAGCTAAGTGAAATCTTAATTTGAAGAGTATTAATTATTCAGGTAGCTGAATTTTGCTGGTAGGTTACACATAAGCTCTGTTTCTGTCAGGGATTTATGTCAATTTAGCGTGCTGTGGACTTTGTAGAATCTCTGATACCAACAGTCTTTGAAGTGCAGAAATCGTATAAAATATTTGCCAACAGCCAGCCAGCTTTTTAAAAGCTTCATTTGCTTCAAATAAGTCAGCCTTTTTTGAAAACAAATAAAACCGAGTAGCAAGTACAAGGATAAGAAGATGCTTTTTCAAAAGCTGGGGTTTTTTATATAGGCTCCAGCAATGCAGCTGTAGTTACCTTGGTCTCCAGTGCTGTTAAAGACAAATTAAGCTAATAAAACAGTATCTCGCAACTTCATAACAAATAAATGGGCTAATCTGTATGCGAGGTTCTTGCTACACCACATTTAAACTGCTTGAGCATTTCCTCTTTTGGTGAGAGGTAGAGATTTTTATAAACATAACCTTTTCAAGGGTCTGTGGAACAATGCCTTGTCAATCACTCAGGATTTAGGGATTGAAGATTGTATGGTAAGAAGTATTTTGAGGAAATTATATATTTATTTTCTTGTGACAGCTTCATGTTAAACTGCAGGCAGGTTCCAGGGAGGCAGCTGTATCCACCTGCCTGGTGCTACCCAGCTTCATTGGTAGCTGAAGGAGTTCCCTGGTTTCCATCATGTCCCAGCAAATACATGATTAGTAAAAACTGTGTGTGGGTGTGTCCTTGGGGTGACATCCATGTGTGAGCATATGTGTTTTCTCTCCTCTATGTGCTTAGAATAGTTGGACCTGTCTTAGGTTGCTTGTGAACTGCTGCTTGTTCCTTTGCCTGTTCTTTTGGACTGACCACTGATGGCACTGTATATTTTTTTTGAGTAGAGCAGCACCTGTGAAGTGTCCTGGTCTTGCATAAAACCTTCTGTTAAAATAATTGCAGGTGCACAAGCACCTAGCTTTAAATTCTCTGAGCTGTTTAAACTTGTGAGTTTTTT
>VYZQ01003098.1:0-33341 GCA_013400655.1 Mystacornis crossleyi | reverse complement strand
AAAAAAAAAAAAGCAGCACCAAGCATTACTAGAGCATTTACAAAATTCTCAGTTTAAAAAGAACCCAATCTCCATTTCAATTTCTCATCCTGAGTCTAAGAGAAGGCAGGAGAGAACCTCATTTATTATTTCCAGTACAGGCATGGCCATTACGACTGACTCTTACAGAATTCTACCTTATGAAGGTGCCATTTCAAATATTTTCAAGAATAACTGTTCTTAAGACAAAAATGCATGGCTATGCTTCAGTCAAATATTTGAAATTATCCACAGCCTTAACACTGAAGTGTTCAGAAATTCTGCTTGTGGAAGAGCATTTTGATCAGAGAAGTAAAAAGCAAGGAAGGCCATTCAACAGTACCAGTCTGTGTTTCTTAGACATGCATATCTAGGGAAAATATACCTGACAATAAAAGAAAGCTTTGATTATTGTAGCAAATCTAAAAGCACCCTCAAAATCCCACTATTACTATTTAAAAACCAGTTATTCACCCCCTGCTTTTGACTAGGTGGTCTCTGTTCACTGTTAAATCTTCCTGGCATCCACAAGAGTGCTTCTTATAGAACATTCCTGTACATTAGGAATGACCTAAAAGAAAGATCTACTTCAAGACTGAAAAACAAATAAATCAACAAGAAGAACAAGAAAACACTGAGCTCCATGCATATAAGGCAACAAAGGCCTCAGCGGCCTGTGGAATAAGAGTCATAGATCGCCTGAATTAGAACTAAACCAGCTCAATCAGAAGATCTAACCANACAGCAGTGAAGAGATGGCAGAAGTAGGGCAGGGCAGAAGGACAAAAAACAGCAGAAAACACGGCCTCGCAGCGAGATGAACTCTCCACGGCGGCTGCAGTCTCTGCTCCCTCCAAACGCCAGGAGAGCAAATGAATCCCAAGCACCCTACCCCACCTCTCTTTTTTTCCAGTTCTAAATCTCGAGATTTCTCTGCTCCCCCACCTGAGAAGACGCCACCAAGACCAAAAAAGGGACAATTGGGCCCCTCCCTTGTGGCTGGCTAGGTCCTTTGTTTCTTTTAAGTACCCCAGCAATCGTCTCTTAACATGGGAAAAAATTCCTTTGAGAGGAGAAGAAAAGAACACATACACATACAAAAAGAAAACTTTCTCAACCCCCAACAGCTGAACTGAGACTTTCTGGTCCTGCTGATATATACTGTGAACAGCACAGGGTTTAGAGATCTTAATAATTACTGTCATACTTCTAGTAGCAGGAAAGTTGGGGTTTTAACTGGCATATTCCCCAAAATTTAGAAATTACTTTCACTGTAAATACTTTTTCACCTGGAACTAGCTTTGTGCCAGGAAGCTAAGTCATGTTAGATAACCCAGAATATTACCCTTCACTTCCAGAGCTTGCCAGGGTTATTTTGGGGATCTGGGTTCTTTAGGTTTGTTTAAGTCCATTATTAATCAGTTAATATTATGCCTTGCAAAACTCAGTTTTAAAAGGTATTTTCATAAATGCAACTCAACTGAAATCATGGCTGCATGATAATAATAAAACAAGCCTACAAAACTGCAGTCTGCTCTATCTACAGGGGAGAATAATGGGGGTTGTAATTTCAGAATATTGTTTCTCTCCCTTTAAAGTTTAGAAGGTGTTACATACAGACTTTGCAGTTTGGCAGCTAAACAGACAGAAAATACTCTGTTCTCTGCTACTATTTCAATATGGAAAGGTCTCATACACAATGCAACAGATTCACAGCAGGTCCTTAGAAAATATTTTACCTTTAGTACCTTTGAGTAAATGGCAGACTTCAGAGGGAGAGAAATGAATACAACAAGCAATCCAAACAAATTTTAAAATAATTTCACGAATGGTTTCCCTTTCAGAAGGATAAAAAATTCTGGCTACTCTCTAAAACATTCAACTGATAGCTGACCTATTAGAAAAAAATTAGTGTCCATTCAACCATGAAAAAGACAAGCCATTATGTGCTATAAGGGAGCGCAAACTGACATCAGCTACTGTACATCTTGACACTTACGACATAATCAAAGTAAACTTTGCTATATGTGTCTGATCTAACGTACCTGTCAGTTATCACTGTCTCTGCTCAGATGAGTTTGTCTGTCACCTATATACATGGGACAAAACAAATAAATAAACTGCAGTGTTATCTCTTCAAGCTGCTCACACAGTAAGGGAAAAGTGCTTAGTATTCTGTAATGGAGTTAGGAGTAATTTACTGAGAGATAATTTCTTTTGGACTTAAAATCTCCTACCTCCTGTAGAGCAGACAAATAGAACTATCTTACAGGAAATGGGGCATGATAATACTGCTCTTTAAATAAAACTAACAAAATGGAAATACAATAGGCATTACAAAATATATAGCTAACAGTTACCAAAACATTTGATGTTTTTATAGCTATTTACTGCAAGAGATTGTATTAGCTGCTCCAGCCCATTTTAATACAAGAAAACTTTAACATGCATTTTTAAAAACACTTTTAAAAGAGTTAAACCTGTAAAGTAGTACTCTCAGGTATCTGGGGAAACTGAGCATGAGGAGGGAAAGCCACTTGGTTGATGAAATAACAAAGATTTGGCAATCAGCTCCAACAGCAGTGAATGCGACGGTCTACTATTAAAGTTATTAAAGCCCTGATGGTTTAATCATCCAGAACTAACCTTCCTGTACCTGAATGGAGATGCAGCAGGGTGCAGAGGCTGGGACAATCACCGAGGACTTGAAAGACTAATTCTACTTCTGACTCTGCCCCTGCACCTCCATGTGTCTTAGGCAAGACATTTCTCCATTTGCCACACTCTGCCCTGTCTGCAAAGAACAACGTTCTCAGGGAGAGGAGCACCACTCACCCTGCTGCTTTGCACAGCACAAAGTGCTGCCAAACACAACCCTCCAGAACAGCCCCAAAGAGAGTAACCAAGGTCTTACTGGACAAATAAATTTGTCAAGTCGATTTTTCAGGGTTATTTTACCTTTTTTCTGCTTTATACACATACATTCCTTTCATTGTATTCCCTCTTGATCGCACATCTTTACCAAAATCATCTTGGTTCTGGCCTGTCTTGTCTTTTCCCTTTTTTCTTGGGCCTGGTGATACCTCTCTAAAATGAAAGGATAAATTATCCAGGAATAAAATTGTTCCTATAACAGAAAGTGAAATGACTGCAGCTACCCAAACCCAGCTTTGCTCTGCATCCTAGGGTCAAGTTGAATCTCCAGTCACCAAGAATGCTGCTTTATAACAAATTTTTCTGTGCTGAGCTTCTTTCCAGAGCATCTCTTTTGTTCATTTGGCTGGTGTCACTTCCCTCTCAGGGAACTTTTTCAGTACAACAAAATATTTATCAGTGCTGAATGCTCTGTGAAGTGGAAGTGGGAAGATTCTCTTCAGTGGAAGATATTTAAAATATTTCATTTTCCAAGTTGCTCTGTGAATACAGGGAAGAAATGCATAACATAAACACAAGGAGTTACTGACCCAGAAGTGATTAGCATTAGTGTAAAGCTTTCAGACCCTTTTTCATCTTATTGATTCTAAGCAGAATAAATCCGTAAATAATAATAGGGCTCAATTTAAATTACCTACAGCAAGTTCTGCTTTTCAGCTCTCGTCAGACAATCATGCTGTTCAATCAGCTCCATTCTGTATGTACAAAGCAAATTAATGTGTATAAAACAGTCGTAAGTCAGGCCAGTTTTCAACAAAAGAATTTTTTATGTAGCACACAACTGCCTTTTATTGACATGCTTTTAATTGAACTTATAATGCTATATCCATATTCTACCTAATTATAGCAGAAAATTCATATATCTTTCAAAATACTGACCATACCTTTTCCTCTGTAAAGTTCCCAGAAACTTTACCAGGGTAGGGAATGATGCTCTCAGTTAAGCTCAGATTTGTTCAGAAACACTGAAAGGGAAAAAGGGAATTCTGAGCGGCCAAGCAATGTGTCAAGGATAATTACAGTGGTGCACTGAATTGGCAAGGCCAGCTCCTCACTCCTGGAATGCCGCCTGTAAACGTGCCTCCCAACGCCAGGGAGAGGGCACTGCGCATGAGACATTTTTAGAGAAGCCTCCAGTCTGCAAGAATTCTTCCTTAAGCAATTTGTTTCTGTTTCAAAAGGCATCTTTTGTGTGTCTCACTTTCTTTACTCATGTTGCTGAGTTTACCTGTGGCTGGGAACAGGCAGCCAGGATATTACTTCTTTAAAGGGAGAATTCCTGGGACAACGGAAGCAGCAATGGCAGGAAACAAAGAATTAAAGGTGAACTCTGGAAAATACTTCTGGGTCAATCCAAGACATTTGGTCTGTGGAATTATCTTCAAGAGGGCAGCAATGCCAGTGGTGGGGGAGACTACTTGCACTTGTCTCTGACATTTCAAGCAGGATGGCTTAGAGAGAGCTAGTGGGGGGTTCGACAGAGATGAAGGAGGACAGAGCACAGGCCTTTTATTTCCATTTTGACATCACCAAGTCCAAACCTCGCTGTGGGTAGGAAAAGTCCTGTTGTCAACTTCCAGCTTTTGCAATAAAGCCTCAAGCTAAGACAACAGCACATATTCTTCTTTAAAAACCATGCATGCCATACCATGGTTACCAGCACCAAAGAGCAAATAAACCCGAGGTTAAAATCAACTAACTGCTGACATTGATTTTAACATGGGTAGAACTCCACCTCAAGGATGTACATTGCAATTACTCAGTTTTATTACCAAGCTCTTCTGACAGCTCTGGACTGCATTGACACTACACATGGGACTCCCACTTAACATTTTCCTTTAAACATTTTCTGTTAATCAGTCACCCCAAACACAGATTAAGGTGAAGGACATGAGTGCAGCCACTCTTAGGTGCTCATAGATGCAGCAAGTAGCTGGGAACACCACACAGAAAGGTAAGTTCTTCAGAAGAACACAAATACTCCTCCTGATCAACATGTGCAAAAGAAACCTGTAGTGTAAATGATTCGGCTACACTTCCCACCACACAAACACACTTGCCTGGCATTCAGATGAATGCCAGGAGCATGGCAGCCAGTGCTCCCACTCAGGGCAACAGCTCTCTAAAGGAGAGACCTTCTCTTCCTCTTTCTTCACTTCTCCTCTCTTGAGGAGTTTGTCAGGCACTACAATTAAAAGTCTGTGAGCACTAGTGGAGTTAAAGTAAATAGATGTTTAATCTCTCTGGGGGAATATTTAAGAAGTGCACCCAGATGTATTTACTGAAGATTTCACTAATTCAAATAAATCTAGTTAAAATTACAGACTAGACTGGCTATTGTCAGTTCTCTGAAAACCTTTCAATTCAAAAAAGCAAATGAAAATGGTAAGTTCATTTGTCCTTAGCTTTTTCACTAGGAGCAGAACTGACATTGATGTGGTGAAAGACATTAGTATTTAACTACTTGAAGAAATTCACATTACCACAGTGTCCTTTTAAATTGGTGTACTTATGTTCGCCACATTAAGTTGCTATTAGCAACTCCTAAAGAAACAAAAACCAAAACCCTTATATTACTGTCTTGAACACAGCAATGGTTTATTGTACTAAATTCTTTGGAGCTTTCTTCACTCAATATTTGAAACAGAATTAAAATGCTATCCCTGGAAAAGAATTGTTTCTTCTAAAGTGTATATATCACTCACTGTAAAAACAGACTTTAAAACCTAATGTAGCTGACAAGTAATCTCCAAGTTCTATATCATAAAATAAAACAAGTCCTTGTGAGAATATTGACTTGCCCCTTAAAGTTGACTTTCCAGATTTTAAGCAAAAGAATAGCACATTGGTAAAAGCCTTATATTGAAGTGATTTTGATTTCTCTGAAGTATGTGATAATTCCTGTTTGCCCTCCAACATCTTTTTAATTTGCATATCACTTTTCCAAATTTATATTACCATAAAGATCTAGAGTAGAGTTTAGATGTTATGTATTTAAGGTTGAAGCAAACATTTTATCTAGGACATATCAAACCCTATGAGATAATCTGCCTTGAATATTCAAGTAATGATTCTCTAGGAATAAATGAGGCCAACTGATGTTAAAATAATTTTTTAAATGTCTGCTTTACTAAATAAAAAAAGTGTTTAACATTCAGATTCGGTGGGCTGAGCTTCCCATTCAGGTAAACAACATTCTACTGAAATAGCAAACAAAATCCTTGTTCCTGAAAACACTCACACTCAAAATTAACAACACAGAGTGACAACATGGCTCAAATTAAAAAAAAGCAACATGCCAGTAGATTCTCATTTACTATACTTTCACACAAGACAATCAAATTAACAACTCAAATGATGAAAACAGGCTGTAGTGGTTTGATGCTGGTTTAAATACCTAACACACAAAATCTAATTATGTGCATAAGAGGAATATGGATTTATTGAGGAAAATGTAAAGAAATTTCACAGCAAAACAAGGTCCACACTTAAACAGTTTCAATATAAAGGAAAGTTTATTACTAACAGAATGAAAAAAAAGAAATTATAAGAAATTAAAGCAATCCTTTAAACACCTTTCTTTCTCAATGCCTCCTCTTTTACCACAAACTTTTCACAAGTGAAAACAAAACAAGAACCTGACATTTTGGTCAGAGTTGCACTTTTGCGAAGAGTTTATTTATGCTTGGCCACATGGCCTCGGTTACGCGCTGCCTGCAGCGTGGGAACAGCTCTCCCTTGAGAGGAGAGGACCGGCCCCGCGCTGCCGCCGCGCCGAGGACTCGAGGGGGAGCCCAGTCCAGACCTGGGCCCGGGCCTGGGGCCTTCTACCTTCGGCCACCCCTCGGCCCTTGAGGCTAGAAACAAAGAGAGATTTCCTCAGCTTGCATGGGTTTTTTTATATGCAAAATTGCAAAAGCGCGATTGGTCCAAAAGCCTGTCAATTAACTCAGGTTCAACCTATTACATGGGCCCATTCTGGTAGTAGTGTAGTATTAAATATTAAACAATATTATTAAGTCAGGAAGAATGTTAGAAGGTCCTGCTTCCCTTTCAGCATGTGTCAGAATCCAGGCTAGCTGAGACCATTGTGTGTTCCTCTCTAAGAAGTGGGCATTAACACATCTTGGACCTGCAGGAATGAACACAGGATCAACTTGCTTTGGTACAGAAGCAGCTTTGCTGCTCTATGCATACTTAAAAACAAGCACCTAACCTGTTTAAGTAACACAAGATAAACAAAAGCTTCAGAGAATGGAATTCTTTCACTGACCTCATTATGAAATGCCTCTCACTGGCAATTTATATCTAAAAATATAACTAATCTCAAAATTACCCTTTATGAAGTTTGCAGTTCAGCGCCTTGCAGCAGCACAGAGTCCCATGTTCCATTAGGCTTCATTATCAGTAATATTCTTTATGGTAGTTTAATCAGGGGGACACAGCTCATTAACTAACCAGGGGGAAGGAAAAACATAACAGTGACAAGAAGAGGAAGCTGAATGGCAGAAAATTTTTCACATCACGTGTATCCAGCAAGAGAGTTTATCAGTTTGGAAGATACACTTTCCCCATCAGTGCCAAAACACTTCACTAAAGAAATGTAGTTAAATATGCCTTCAGGAATGGGCTGAAATACTGCTGAAGTGGGGCTTTCAGGTCTTACTTTAAAGTGAGACTTCAAATTCTATTCTGTGGAGTTAAAGAGGGACCAAAACTCCTTTTTCTCTTCCACAAGCACTCTTCTCTAGACCACCTCCAAAAATATTTTTTAAAAAAATTATAGCTGGCCTCAGATTCTTCTCAATTCTTAACTTTTTTTCTGGCAGCACTGCTCAAGTTAAATTTTGTTGTCTCAGCAGAACAGATCCAAGATTTCCATGCTTTTCTAGTTGCAAAAAATGCTGCTTTCTTCTGGAACAGAAGATCTATTTTTAATTCAGTCACTACATTAATTTTTGTAACACATTCCAGATCTCTGGAGACAGGTGGCTCAGGATGGAGAGAGATAAATATAACTGTTTCTCCATGGAGTATTCTGTTGCCTCAGGTTTCCAAATCCAAATTAAGTAGTTAATGATTTATGTATACACTGACCATTAGCATCTTTGTGCCACGTTAGTCATCAGCTCACAAGTGGCTCTAAAGAGGCTTTAGTCAAACAAATGAATATTAGGTTGAATGATTCAGCTCACTTCATGTAAACAGTTCCAGCATATTCACATCGATCATCACTGCATGGCACAGAGGCAGCAGGTTCAGTTGTAAAGCTGAAGGAGAAAACCAACACTATCACAGGAGCAGCAACAAGCTCCTGGCTCTTCTTTAAATTCAGGTCTTATCACATGGATATGCCCTTCTCCAGATATATTATCCAAGCTTGCAAGCATTCACTGCAGGTACTGTTTTTATTAAAGCTTCACTGATGCCATTATGAAATTGCAGGAGTGTGTCTCTTCCTTTAAAGATAACTTTCAGCTTCCACGGTCACAAGAAACCCTGAACCTGTAAATGCATAACCAGAGGCCAGCTATACTTATGCATACATGCAAGTATTAATGATTTTTTTAAAGTTAATTCCTAGTGCAGAGATTTAACTTGGACTTTTTAGACACCAAGTAGGCAATACAGGACAGATGTGAATTCTTCATCCTCACCAAAGCTTCTGGTTGCACATTTTGCTCTTTAAACCAAACCTCTGAGGGTGTTGGGTTGGCTTTTCTCTTTCTCTGTTCTGATATGCAAGGTGAACCTTTTTATCACCTTAGCATTGTCTTCACTGACAAGACCAACCAGGAATCTCTGACTCAGGAAACCAGGGGGGAGGAGTATTGGAAGACTTGCCCTTGGTCAAGAAAGGCTGTGTTAGAGAACACCTATGCAAACTTGACATCCGCAAGTCCATGGGCCCTGAGCATTCTAGTATTAAGGAGCACTCTGCAACAGGGAAAGCAAAATTGTCTCAAAACCAGAGTTAACTTTCAGGAACAGCCTTAAAAAGAAAAACTCAGAGACAACTTGAACAATACCAGTTTTCAAGGTTAAATTAGTTTTGTTTCACAGATTCAAGATCATTACTGCAAATGGTTTGGCCTGACCAAGTAGAATAATTAAATTTCAAGGAAGGGAACAGTTATAAAATATTTTTTGTTTGTTTATAGTCTGCTTTAGATAAAGCGACATCAGAAGTCCTTTAACAAAAGTACTCCTCAGCTGTATTCCCAGTCCCACATTGACAACAAGGCAATTCTCTGAATGCAGAGAAGATAAATTGTGCTAATGCCACTAAGCAAACATGACATTTTTGTTGTACGGTGATCATAGATGAGTCACCAAGTAAAATGATTAATCATAAATCCATGTTACTAGGCTCATTTAGAGATGATTCTCCCTTCACAAAGCAGGTAGAAGCTTTAAATTTATAGGCTAATGCGTTTATTCTAGCTGGAGCAGCCTCATTATTGGTCTTAAGCATCAGAGTCTGCAGGAAATTTGTGTGCAATTAAGCTAAAGTGATGACCTCCTTATACACATTTTGGCACTTTTTTATCTGATAGTCTGTTGTGCAAATATATATATGAATTGAAGCATTACATAGAAATTACAGCTAATGCCATACTAAGAAAAACAGACATATCCCCAAACTTTAATACATATGCCAATAAGGTATCTCAACCAAAAATTACACTAATTTTATCAGTCTGCAAATGAGTTTATCAGTCCACAAATGGGTTTGTGCTAAGATTTTAGAATGCTTCATTTTTGCTTGGCAAACATTTGTAACTTCTACAAACAGTTTTATGACCTAAATTGTTTCAGGAGGAAGTGCATGCATTTGTAGAGCAACATGTCTATAAGTCAAACACACACTGAATACTTTCTATTTGGTAAATAAACTCACCGTATTTTAAAATTGGGTAGGAAAAAAATATTCTTTCAAACTTCATAAAGGCTTGCTAGCACCATAGTGCTTTCTTCCTCATCTCGAATTTAGTAGAATTAAATACACACATAGACTCATGCATTTTTATATCTGCCTACCGAATTAGTCAATATAAATTGTTGCTGAAGTGATCATTTCCATCTACCAAGGGTAAAAGGTTGTACCAGTCCTAGACATGATAGGCCCTGGTCCCTTGTACTACCTGACAGGGACTATTCCAAAGCAGAGCTGGCTGAATATCAAATATGATTTAAAGAACATGAAATAAATACATAACAATTTGATGAACTTTAATGTTCCATTATACTGTCAGCAGGAAACAATTAGTTGAATATAATAAATATATTTGTGAGTGTGTGGTGAAAGTCACTTAGCACCATAATCACAAGTTTTTAGACCCTCCTAACACAATGTTTTTGCTTTGTTCAGCAGTAGCAAAGAGATGGGATATAGAGGTCCCCAAACTGGTCTGTGTTCCAGAAGAGCAGAGAGGAGTTGCCAAATAGAACCACCAGCAGCTGTGAGATCCTAAGCAAAAAGAATTTATAGTAACTGCTAAGCAGCTGACACTGCTCTTGCGAGAAAGTACCAGCCAGGCAGTGAACTGTGCTCCGGCTTTGGAACAAGGTCAAGAACAAAATCTCTGGACACGCACAAACCTGCCCTGCATGCAGAGCATGTATTGCTCAAAGCATATGCCCATCATCACAGTTCTTGTATACTTCCAATGCTCCTCAAAATCATAATTGGTGCATTGCAGCTTTAAATACTCCTGGAACGCAGGAAACATCAAACCTACAAAATTATCTAAACTATGTCTAGATGCTGTCCATACCTGAAAATTGACCAGCTATTAAAATGAACTCATTTCAGCTCTTCCTTTGCTCCTACTAGGCGCAATGGACAGTAAAACAAAACCCTATGACTAATTATTTATTTCTACACTGAACAAAGAAAGCAAGGACTAAATCAACTTTTAACAGACTAAGAAAGGGAACAAATACCATGAAATGAGAATTACCTAAATAACGAGGATGGTCTATAATGGATTAAAACTATGTTTTTAGCAACTCCTGCGGTGAACTGCCATGCTGTACTCACAGCTTACTGTTCTCAGGAAGTATAGACAGGAACTAGGTGTCAAGGAAAACTATGTAGATGTAAATAGCTATCTGCCACATTTTAAATCTCTTTACTCTGGGATCATGATTTAAAACTTTATTCCCTCCTTTCAAGATTATCTGGGCGCACATCTTCCCTAGGGGAAATATCCTACAATTAAAGACTTTAGAATCTGCTACTGTTTTTATGACAGCTACTGACACAATGGAGGATAGCTCTGCAATCACATACAAGTGCTCAAAGCCTTCCCAGTTCTGCACAGAACCATTAAAAGCTTGACTTCCAAGAATAAAGCCAAGATTCCATGGAGAACTCCTCACATGTTCTCTACACTTAATATGTATTAGTAAGCTTTTTGAAAGGTAGCAATAACTGTCAGACAAGCAAAGAGAGAAAAAGAGACACTACAGAACAGCTCCCCTTGAAGCAGTACTTTCTGTTGCTCCAAAGGAAGCCCAATGCAGAGGTTATTACTAAAAAAAAAAAAAAAAAAAAAAAAAAAAAAAGCTAGTCAAGCTATATCTTTTCTGCACTGCCTCCCAGGGACAGACAGCTGTGTACATTATGAGACTCGGCACATTACAAACTGGATGCTTGTTTTCTATCATCACCTAATATTTTCAACTGCAAAATTCTCAGCCCCCAGTGAGAAAGTCTGAATTCAAAACAGAAACCAGGAAATTTAAACAGCAACACAGTGCATACAAAAGTTAACACTAAACAGGAGCGTACTTCCACCTTTCAGTTGCAATAAGCAGGACCAGGCAAGAATTAGCAATCACCATGAATAGAAAAAGCTAACTTTTCCCTTAGTCACTGGAAACGTTATTATCATAAAACTGACCCTTAACAGACAGATCCCTACTTCAGAAACAGCATAAGAGGCAAAGTAAATCCCTCGAACATCTTTTAACAGAATGTAACAGAATAAAGGAAAGCGTTTGTAGCAAAGCAACGTGGCAGCTGTAGTTTAAAATCCAGTATATGACCACAGTGCTCCCCCTGCTGACAACAGACGGGCCGAGGTAGCTGCCGGGAGAATCAGTACAGCGATGTCAAACTCCAGCATCAGATACTGCAATAAATCCTTCTTCTTGGAGAAACTTTGTAGAAATACAGCAGTTGCTTCCACTGAAGTAGAATTAGAAGGACTCTAATGCCACCATGAATTATCATGCTTTAGCTTCAGGAATGTGTTCTCCTTTATCAGAAATAAGTTCTTACACCAGTGATGCTGCCAGGTGTAAGTCACTGCAACATGGAGGAAAGAGCATGAAATGAGATTTCAGAACAGAAATGTGGATTTGTATTTAAATTTAAATTTGATTTCAGTACAAGAGAAACAATTTACAACAGATGAACATTCTAGAAAGAGGTGAAAAAAATGTTTTCTACCCAGTAGGGCACGGCATCTTTAGGAACGCATACAAAGGATCTCAGGAAACCAAACTGTTAACTAGTTTTGTACTTGTGTTTGGATGAAGTGTACAGTTCAGGCCAGCAGAGTAAGAGCGGGTTGAGGACAGCAAGCCCACAGCCAATGACACCTTCCCCCATCCATTAAGTAAAGCAAGCTTATCAGTTGGTTTTGCCAGTGTGGAAATCTTCATTCAGCTTGTGCCTAAGTAGTGTTTGGTCATCAAATGAGACTTTCTCAATGCAGTAATACTGGCTACACTTGAGAGAGAAATGAAGAAATGTTTAAGGAGGACTAATAAGAGATTCATAACATCTTTGGTTGTGCCCATGTAAGCTGGTGACAAGCAGCTGTTTGCCACCAGATCAGACTCACCCATGCAACTGGTACCTTGATAATGAACTGCTGCAACAGGACAGACTGGGAAAGTTCCTGGGATTCAGAAAGCGTAAGCATCAGCTTCCCTGCAGCTTCTGTGTACTGTCCAAGGAGATGTCAGCCCTTACAACACGCGAATATCCCAATGGGTCAAGGTCCTTGGAAACATTTCGATTTGGTTTTTGTTGCAAAACATTCCACATTATCACTCACCTTTGGGTGAAAACAGAAAGAACACACAAGCAGGCTGCTCAGGTGAAGGCAAAGCACCACAAGAGCAAGAGCTTCCACAGTTCTGTTCACAACAATTAAAGATCTCTCACAGTTTGACAAGACTTGCTGTGATATGCAGCATTTTCCACCCTGTCTTTCTCCATCCCTTGACATCTACAGAAACTGGGATTGCAACACTTGGTCAGTTTTAACTTCTATCAATGTTTGATGAGAATGAACTCCCAGAAGTGTTTGATGAGCCATAGCCAAGACAAAGAAGGCAGTTTTAGATCCCTGAGATGCTTCAGAAAACTTTCTGCACACTGAGGAATACATCCCTATGCCAGCTATCCTCTTCTCAGGTTTTCAGGATTTTTAAATTGGACTCCAAAGGGAAAAAAGGGAGTTTTGGCAGTATTACACTTCAAACTTCAGCACTGCAGAAGGCAAATTTGGTTCAGGAATACAACTTATACAAGCTGACAAGTGTCCTCACTCTTGCCTATTCAAAGACTGGTAATGGCAAAGCCATTGCCACAGCTGTGTCCTTGCAGGTGCTGAGCATATATATAAAAAAATACCTCTGGCACAGGAATCAAAGCAAAGGACAGACAGCTTTAAGTACATGACCTTGGGTTATATAATTTACAACAATTAATTGCTTCCCTATGAAACAATTCTTGTCAGATTTTGTGGATAACAAACCCCTTTAAGTTAACAGGGGACCAGTTTGCTTTCTGCCATCAAGAACAGTTAAGATGTGCCACTTTATTTCTATTTTCTCCCTGAACAGTGACTCTGCAGGTCCTGCATACAAACCTCCCTGCTCTGAAGAAGATACCACATAGTTTCATTAGAATATCTGTTATATCATTAATTTTAATTCCAACTTGTACTTCAATATGCACATAACTATTTTCAAATACAACGAAAACTTGAATTCAATAGCATCAGAGCTTTCAGTAAATCCTTCACGACTTCAGAAAAATCTCTATAAACATTGTGTAAAGTAGATACAGAATGTACAGAGAATGGTTTTCTATACAAAAGTGCATTTTAGCAATACAATAATACAATTAGCAGAGAACCTGGGGGAAAAAAACCCTCAATTTAAGCAATACCATATACTCTAATCTATACCCTCATCTCTCCCCCTCATAAAAAGAAAAAAAAAATCAAACCCCCCACCTTCCCTTTGCTTTGGTTATTAACTATATTCAAGGCTTCAATATTATATTTTTTTTTTAACACTGAAGAATTTATTTGTCATTTGGAAATGTTTTAAAGTTAGCCAGATGAGAGAGAATGCAAGTACAATTCACCAGAGTTAACAGTCAAAATAGACAAACTTTGAATATTACTAAGATTTGCCCTTGATAGATCAATAAACTAATCTTTGCAATCCTTAAATGGACAACTGTTGACTTTTCCGTGCCAAAGAATTGCAAGATCAGTAAACTTAAGAACATTAAACCAATAAATCTAACAACATTTGCCATGAAAATCTGGCTTATATGAATGAAATTTAAAAGCTCCCAAAACAGTCAGGTTTATTAATATTTATAGACCAATGCATCAACTGATTTCAAAGCTGAAAGAGTGTAAGGAGAAAAGAAACGGCTTCAGGCCATTCAGCACAGATGAAGAGTAAATAGTGTCATTTTTATCTCTCTGTGTTGTATATGCACTCTGATGTAAATACATGTAAGTTCAAGCAGGTTGGTCAGTTTGTTTTCTCCCCAGAGAATGATCTTCACAGGTTTCAAACCATGATATGAGAACTAAAATTTGAGCCCAGGAAAGTCTTGCAAAGACTTTTCTTGCTCTTCCGAATAAGCACCCCATACTGGGCATATTGTAACCATCTTTTTATCAGTGTTGCAGATTAAAAAAAAATAGGTATTTTAACATCTTTAAAAAGATGACATTAGATACACAGAAATCAGCCATGTTTGTCAGGCAGCTTTCTTCCTCATATTTAAAATCATATTAGAAAAGAATGTTCTCTCTTGTTCACAGTCCTATTGCAATCAGACTTTCAGTGCTCCTTCTAAGCCTTTTTAGAGAAAAAGTTATCATGGAAGCAAACTGTTACCGTTACAGAGCGTAAATTGATTATATTCACATTGCAGTGGGTACAAAGTTCCTACAGACACAGTTTCAGTACCATGAAGCCATGTAACTATGAGCTTTTTCCTATGTGTCTCTATGTTGCTTTTAAGCCTGACATTTTTTTCTCTATTAATAAAAAGCAGAGATTTATTTTTTTAAGAAAAAAACACAATAAGGATGCATTATTTTAGCGGTCTGTTACTCTTCTTCATCAGAACCCAGTAGTTACACCTGTAGCCACAATGACCAAAACTTAAGTCATACCAGATTTCACTGACATTCCAACTGTTTGACTAAAACCATGGGTATTTCACAGAAATTCATAGATTTAGATTGGAAAAGTCCTTTTAAGATCATCAACTCCAACCCTAAATCTAACACTGCCAAGCCCACCACCAAACCATGTTTCTAAGTACCACATTTACATCTCTTTTAAGTACCTCCAGGGATGGGGTCTTCCTGGGTAAGCATTGAGCATACTGCAGGAAAAAACATGAATCTGACAAAAAACCTCCCCCCACCATAGAATGAGTGTGTCACTAGAACTACAGAGGATGAGAAAGCAAAAGGAAAAAAAAACCCAAATGTGTAGAAGTACGTGAGAACTCTCAAATCCCACAGTCACTTTGGGCCTGATTCTCTGAGATCAGGAAAAGACAACATTATATCTCTGAATACTTGGCAAAGAACATTCAAGGTAAGTAAGATGTTATTCTGCACTCTTACCAGAACATTCAAAGTTTTGTATTTTTTGTATTCTTATGAGCATCCTGGATCTATGAGATCACAGAGCTATAAATTATTAGCATGGAATCCCTGGAAATCCATTCTCTTACATAATTTTAACTGTCACACACATGACTGAAGTACCTGCTGGAGACAACACAGCACAATCAGCTATTCTGGCACCCAGGACCTTTTCGTCCAGTGTAACAGATGAGCAACTGGACCCATCTAATCATTTAGAATAATTTATACTTACATGCTCTATGTAACACAATGATGGAAATACTATCCTGCCTCACTTCATGATCTCTGGAAGCTAGTAGACAAGTGACCAGAATGAACTGTACCTCATCAAAATGATGGGGTCTTTTCTCAACAAAACCTGAGGTATTTTAAACTCTGAATAACTGCTGAAACAGAATAAAATGACACACTTCCATGCTCCACCACACTGAGATATTGCACCTTTCTTACAATTCATTTCAGAGTTTCAATTCTCTACAGTACTGAGTGTGCAGTTGTCTTCAGAAAAAAAATTCAACCACATTTCAAAGTCATTGCAGAAAATAAAGGTTGTACTGAACTGTGACAGTGTACACATGGTGAAGTATTTCATGATGAATTCAGCCATTACCATGCAAGACTTTAACAATTGCATCCTGAAATTCGCCACATTGATAGCAATTAAATTTTATCTTCCATACAACATATTTAAAAGAAGCTCCAGGTTTAAGTCAATCTAAATTCTCAGTAAAGTGTATTACTGTTACGAAGTTTTCAGTGTTGATTATACAGGAGGGAGGCATCAACTAGCAACAGCACAGTACAAGCCAATACTGACAGGTAACAGACACTTGTGGTTAGTGGACAAATAACTGGCCATATTGGATAGTTAACATGAGCTTAAAATGACATTACCTGGCTTTCAGTCAGTCAATGGCCAAGCCTGGGGACTTGTTGTAGAGCAGCAATAAGTTCACACATACTAGTTTGCCTATGGACCTCATTTATTTCTTATGAAAACCTTTTCAGAGGCCATTCTTCAGATAATTTACTGGTCAGTTTATTTTGAGGCTAAAAGGAATGTCACTTCTGAAAGGAAAATACTTCAGCTGTCAGGGCTAATAAGTCTGTGCAGGACATGGAACATAAATGTCAGTAGTCCTAAAGGTGATCATGCATTCTGCAGGATTGGGCTATATCCTGCAATTACAGACATCTGTGGCCACACCAAACTCTCAAACTCCTTAATTCAGGAGCAAAATTAATGAAGCATCAACATAACAAAAAATTATTTCCTAAACTCAGAACTCAAAAATACTTTTATAATCTTTTAATTTCACATTAAAATTCAGAACTATCATTTTTATCTCAGCCATGGGGGGGAAGGAGTTCTATAAAAGTAGTTCCAAGATAAAGACTAAAATCAGCTTAAAGATTGTCAGAATTAGAAAAAAGGTTGAAACTATTATTACTTCCCTACTTGAAAGCCACAATTTAACCTAATTTTCTTATCATGAGAAATTTCAAAAGCCAATAGACAACAAAAGGAGAATTCTGATACATGTCATGTGTAATGACCCACACAGAAGACAACCTCAGGTGAACATACAATTTAAAAAGTATACCTGCTTTAAATTCTCCTGTCAACAATATGAATCTATTTAGATATGCTTATGGGGAAGAAAACCACTGAAGTTGTGTGCCCCTTGTTTGCATTTCTGTTTCCAGAAGTGTTTTTAACTATTTTAAGTACTGTCCTAGACAACTTAATTGCAGATTAGTGTATTTTCAATGCATAAATGTGTTTTTATTGGAATCTTGTCACAGAAATACTAAGGATGTACTGATGAACCACTAGTAACAAACACAAGATACTGAGCAGCAAAATAACCTTCTGAAGACTAAGCCTGCAATTATTTTGAGGGTTTTTTTAGAATTTTAGTTGGTTCCTAAGAACTACATTATTAGGCAGTATTTGTGTTACAGATTCTCTGCCTTAGATGTCCTGCTTCTTCTTTTCTGTGTAGTTTGATTTAAATCGCAACTTTTAGAAAACTATCAACAGTACTTTGATTTTGTACGAATCAAAAGCAAGGCTGAAGAAAGCCCCATAGAGCAAAAGGTTTTTCTTCATGCTAAACAATCTTCCTATTAATGGGAAAAGAAGACAGAACAAGTCAAGTGTAATACTAACTCTAAGCTGGAAAAAAAACAAAAAAGCTGAAGCATAGTAATGCATGCTTTGTGTCATCCAAAAGCATCCCTAGACTTACATGCAGGAAGTTAGCATGTTAGCCAAGTTCAAATTTCCTTAAAATTATATCTACTCAGCAGCTTTTCAGAAGACAGATAAGTTTCTGAATTCTTTGTTGCAAAATTAGTCTCAAAAAGCTGAAGTTACTCAATACTTAGACCTTCTTAGCAAAATTACACTTGAGAAAAGATCTGGTTTGTACTGTTAATACTAATCAAAATTTGGTCAAGAAATGTATGTAAACAACAAGGATAATACATTTAAGGCTTAGAAAGAACACTGATAAATTCACCCCTGTCACATTAAAACATCCACATCTCCTTCATGGTCCTCCTCAGTCACTTTTAAAGACAGCACTTCTTCGTTAAGAAATAATCCACTCAGTCTTTCCTTACGAGCTTGTCTTTGTTCTTTCAGCTGTCTCTTCCGTAAGGCCTTTTGCTGGAGTTTCCGTTGCTTGGAACGTTTCTGTCAAAATACAAAAGAGACAAAACGTAAGATTTTTCTCTGTGAATTAGAACACCTCTAAAGCTGGCAAATATAAATTAACCTCTAAAATAACATCTGCTCTGAACAATAACAAATATGAATTCTCAGAGGTGGTGTAAACATTCATACAAAATCACACCTGATATTAAAATAGCAAGACAATTTACCACAACTGCATTATGAGGCACAACATTACCCTGTGATGTTGCACAGTCAAGTCTTTAATTGGAGTAATCTTTACTGGAGAAATGTTACAGTCTTACTTTTAACAAGGCCAAGATGCTGAAGAGCAAGAAAGAACTGCTCCTCTCCTCCACACGTGAAATTAAAATTATGGGGACAGAAGGAGTACCACAGTACTACTTTAAATGAACCATGCTTCAGTGGGTCCCTTCTCACCAAGGAATCTCATGAGACATGCTCGAAGAATAAACTGAAGAAGATTCAAAAAGCCTGATGAAACTTCTAGTTGAGAAAAAAAACCAAAAACAATCAAGTAGTGTCTTTACTGTCCAGAAATTACGCCTAGATTAGGGTGATCATTCTTAAACAATTTTTTTCTAAAGTTAGATGCATAAGCCCTTATTCAAGCCCACTCAACTTATCCTAAACAAAAGGAATTAGAATATCTACAACATACAAACATCAGGCTTTCGGTTAGAAGTGGTAGGAAGAGCACACATTAAATTCCTTATGATCATCAGTTTAGCTAGATTAACTCAGTTATTCTGTTCCTTTGGGACAAACATCCCAGGTAAGATCACATCAGCAAGCTTCACAAGTTAAGACAGCTTAATTAATACAGATGCACATAACTAGAAACTTTACTTTGGAATCCCGGATTCTTTCTGCAGCACTTGTGGACAAATTGCTGTCACTGTGCGCTCGACTCATGTTGGCACTGGAGTTTGAAGTGGAGTTGGCAACACTGGAGCCACTGCTGCTTGCTGAGCTGACCATGCTGGCACTGCTGCTGCTGGCACTGGCACCACTCACACCACTGGTACTTGCACAGCTGTAGCTGCTCCTCTTCCAGCTCTCCCTTGCAGACCGCTGGCGAGGTCCATGCTCCTTGATATAGTTTCTCACCTTTAGAACAGAGGCAGCAAAATTACTATAGCTTGCTAAATGCCGCACTGAGATACTCCTTTTCATGGAAAAAACACAATCTGCCTATTAATAATGATGAAGTTATTGGGTTGGTTCAGTTAGGCTTTTAAAACATTTTCCCGTGGCTGCTTAAATCCCAAGAGATCTGGAGTCACCCAGAGAACTTACCTAAGTTAACATTTGTTTCACTATGGAAGAAAGAAAAATAAGTAGCAAGGGCTGGGGGGGTCTTATCTCTTCTGCTTGTCACATTTGTGACTATGTAACAGTATGTTATTATTTCAACACCAAACAAGAATATCAGTCAAGTTCAACTGAACTAAGTTGTTTACTTAATATATCAAACCCCTTTATTTTGCTAGGTATACTCAAACAAAAGTGGATGTAAAGAAAGCAGCTCTTTTCTACTTTAAGATGACACTTACAAAATCCTTGAAATATGAAACAAGCCCATAAAAGCAGTGAATGTTTTCCATTTTCAACTTTATTTTCATCATTATCAGGGCAACACTGAGGAGTTCAGCTTGTTTGGACACTGCATCTCTTCCCAACAACACATTTCAATATTTCAGTGACTGAGAAGACAGTAGGATGTATCTACCCTATCAGCCAGGCACCCTTCTTTATTATAATTTGCATCTTGTAACATCTTTAAAATGCATTATTCTCTATCCCTTTATAGATGAAATATATGGTCTTTCCCAATGAATTACAACCTTTTGTCATTTTAAATGCTAGTTTACATTCAGTGAGCAAAGGAAGACTCTCAGCTAGCTGATGGTCATGAAGTGGAGTACAGTGCCATAAGCAGCACCAGGTCCACAACATAACTCATTACACTCTCACCAGCTCTGGCTTAACACATAGTGAGAATATGTAACCACTCTTTTATGTAAAAGTTTAATACATACAATATGCTTTTGAACTCTATTTTCCATCACTGACAGTATCGTGCTCTAGTGTCTCTCTCTATATCTAATGATTACGCATAGATCACAAATCCGTAAGATTTTGCAAGATATAATCAGATGCTGAAACCCTAAAGTCAAATGTACAAACCATAACTCACCTGTTTCAGTTTTTCATCTGTGAGACAGTTCAATTCAATAATGAATTCACTATCTGTAGGTGAGATCTGAGCAGTAGGATCAATAATTTTAATAATATCAAGTTGCTCTCGAAGGCCCATCTCTGTACTGACTTTGCGACTCAAATATTCAATATATTCAACCTAAGACCCAAAGAAAGGCAGGTCATTTTAAAGTATTATTGATTCAAAACGAGAGACAAAAAAAAGAAAGAACCGACAGAATAAAACATGCTCAAATATCATGATTCTAGCCTTGAGTATCCGTTAAAACTAGGGTGAAAACTTGAGTAGGCATAACTGCCTCCTACAGATCCAAAGGACAATGTTTGATTTTGAGAATCAAGTAGTACTGCACAGGTTTGCATTTACACCTACAGCAAACAGGATGGCTTTTAAGTTGTGCTTTTAATTGGAAGTTCTTCTGTACATTGCAGTTTTCACATAGGAAAAAAGTCACCTGTTCATCATTTGTCATTGCACTCCATGGAAGCTCATCAAGATTCCTATGCTTGTTTTTCTTTTTGGGAAGCAGACAGGGAGAGCTTGGAATACTCGGTATAACATCAGAAAGCACATCACTCCCACTTGTAATGTCACTGCCAGGCAACTTGTAACATGCAAGAGGAAGAACAAAGCTTTAGAATACAGTAGGCAGATTGTAAATCATTCTAACACTATTAACAATTCAAAACATACCATCAAATTAGAAAAGCATTGATAATCTCTGTACTTAAACAAACTCTTCGTAATTACTCATAAACCTGCAATACGCCCTTAAATCTTCCCACAAACAACAAGTGCAGCAAACTCAATTCACACTATTCTGCACTTATCAATCCTCTTTTTAAAAATGTGTGTTTAAGAAAACAGCAGATTGATGTTGTATTTCAACTATTTCACTTCTCCATCAGTGGAAATTGTCCATTACAATCCAAAGCTAAACCTAAACCTCACATTTTGGAGCATAAGTCTAGTTTAAGGAAGATAATTTCAAAGTAGGTCTGTAATTCCTACCGAACTCCATAATTACACAAGACAATTCAATTAAAATCACTGTCATTTGCCCGGAAGCAACTGAGAACTTCAGCTAGCTTCATTTTTTACAACTGACATGTGATTTCTGAATGCACTTCCAGTTAAAGTGGGACAGCTGGATTACTTGTGCTCAGATTCTGCCAGGTAACACCATAAAGAGCTAAAAAAAGTCTTTCCAAAATGCTATAAAATCCAATCAAGTAAGTCACTTAAAAAAAGCTTGTTTTAAAAAACAAAGAGTAATAAAAAAGCTAGTTAGCAATCAAACATATTGTCAGCTAACTAAGGCATAGGAAATGGCTTCTTTTCAAAACAACTGCCAAGTTTATCACGCAACTAAAATTTCACAACTCAGTGAAGTTTTGAATCTTTGGGATCCAACCTGAGTTGTTCCTACAGGTTGCATTGTAAACATAGGCTTATAACTTCTGTGATATAACATACATTGAGACCAGCAGCTGGACTAAACCAGTCAGAAATTCAAAGTTGATCTCAATACATGTCTCAAGTTCACTTGCATCTTCTGGAACAGGATTTGAGCTTTCTTGAAGGCAGTTTTCAGTTCTTGTACTGTCCTTAAAAGACTCTCTACATTCTCTGGCTAAGCTTTATGATAAAATTTTAAAGCATCCCCCAATAAATTGTGAAGCCCTATGTTTCCTACTTCAAAGTTATGTATACATTCACAGTTGATTTAAGTCTTTAATATAAAAAGTCAACTTAGGTCTATAATATATTAAAAAATGCATATCACATTTGAAAAACTGCTGAACAGGGAAAACTATCACAAACTAGAGATACCCAGCAAGGACTGCGTCCAGCACAGACAAGGGAAAAGGATGTGATTCACCTTCACACTTTTCCCACTCTGGTAAGACAAAATGAGCTCTGTACTCTTACTGGCATGGGGAAAAAAAAAAGGATGGAAACAAGCTATGGCAAGAGTTTCTACACTTCACCTAGAAAGTTTCAGCAGGACCAGACATCTATAAACAGATTTCATTAGCAGGACAGATCCACAGTACAAAGGGTCTAAGCTCATGGCTACAAGAAACACACACTGCTCCCTAAAACCAAATGACCATAATATGTAAGCATCCTTCTTTGGAGAGTTGACCTTCAGTCTCTCCTCCTGATTAAGGAAGTTGGAATAAAATGAAACAGCATTTTTTAAATCATTCAAGATTCAGATGTGTGCTCCTATGTTCAGTAGTTACAGTGCTGAGAAGAAACAAGTGCTGAGGCCACTTGGTTTGTTAAGAAGAGGAGACAAAGGGGAGACTTCATAGTCTACAGCTTCCTCACAAGGGGAAGAGGAGGGGGAGGCACTGATCTCTCTTCTCTGGTGACCAGTGACAGGACACAAGGGAACAGCAGGATGCCAGGTCAGGAGAAGTTAAGGTTAAGTATCAGGAAAAGGTTCTTCCCCCAGAGGGTGGTCAGGCACCAGAACAGGCTGCCCAGGGCAGTGGTCACAGCACCAAGCCTGACAGAGTTCAAGGAGCGTTTGGACAATGCTCTCAGACACAGGGTGTAATTCCTGGGCTTGTCCTGTATAGGGCCAGGAGCTGGACTACAGTGATTCTTGTGGGCACCTTCCAACTCAGGATATTTTATTCTACTACTTTTCAACTACAGCTAAATCCAGCACGCAATAGCCTACACAAAATTTTACATTTCCAGTGGAACCAGTTTACCTGCCATTCAAACTCGCTGTCTGACCAATCCCAGTACGTGCTGATAGAAGAGGAGACATCACTGCAGACACTGCCCTCAGGGAACAGATCAAAAGAGGTGAATTCCTGGTCATCCAGCAGAGAGTAACAATCATCCTGATCCCCCACTGACACCGATGAGAACAGCTCCTCACTGCACTCCGAGCTGGCTACGCTCGTACCACAAGATGTCAAGTTCCACCTGCAAAACAGGATAACACAATTAGAGAGCAGCAAACCTTGGCATCATGTGTCCTAAGAAACTCCTTAGAGCCACTTTGCTAAACAGTGATATTATACACTGACTTTATTGAAATAAGTTATAATTATGCAAATTGAAGTAGTCTATTTTTAAATATTTTAAAAGCACATAAACAACAGCAAAGGGAACACAATGTTACAAATATCAAGGCAAAAATCCATATACAGTTAGTATAATTACATCTTTATTTTGATATATTATCAGTTTCTACCTCAGAGCTATGAGTCCTGTAGTATGGAAATTGCCCTTTTTTGCTGCTGGTTGGGTTTTCAAAACACGCTCATCTAAAAATAAAATTTTACATGTACTGGGATATTTAAACTTCCATATAAACTGGAATAAACAGAACTAAGAAGTTAATCAATTTGACTTCAGGACGAGTAGAAATCAAAAAGAAATTCCAGGTTGATCATTCCCCACAAAATTAGGCTTAATAAGGAAATACATTAGGGATCTATTATTCACAACTCTGAATGTCAAAAACATTGGACATGCTTTTGGAATGAGACAGTGCAGGATGGGGAAGTGACCTGTGTGAAAATGCTAGCATGCCAAAACGAAACACCTTTTTCACCTTATTATTTCATTACAAAGCTAATTGTTGCTAAAGGAATGCTATGGAGAAGTCAATTTTCACAGAACAGATTTTTTACTCTAATGAGAGTAAGCCAGGATGTAACAAGCTCATGAAATCAGTCTCCATATCTGGATTTATTCTACATATTGGTGAAAAGTAGGTCGAGACAAATATGAGTCAGCACAGCACTGCAATATGGCCAAAACAATTTGAAAAGGGCTTCTAAAATGCACCACACAAACCCACACAATTAACTTCTGTTCCATCAGCCTGTCCACTTCAGCCTGGCTAACTAGAAAAACACTCTTCTATCCAACAGCAAAAGCTGAGCAATCCTATCACCAGAAAGGCTGGTCCTCAATCTCATTATTTAAGCTACATACCAGGCTGGCTAAATACGTTTGTGATGGATTCACTTCCACATCTACTTGGCCAGATGTGAATTTATCAAATGTTAAGACATTTCCAAAACTTTCCTTGTAGCAGATTCAGGAGTTCTTGCCCTGCCTCCTTTTCTGCATCCTTTATAGATATGCAATGCTTTTGGTACAGACTCCTGTGTGCAGGGCAATCCATTGGTAATGAGCAGAACAAGACTGTGGTGACACAGCACGTTACTCAACATGAACACAGTTTCAGAATCCATGAAATAACGATGAAAGAAAGAGTGCACAGTTTCCAGACATATCAAAACAAAGGGTGAGGTACATGTGCTCTAGCACCAACAAACTACAAAGATACTCCAGGTACAGGCAGTCAGCCCTCACCTTCTCATAGCCAGGGGGCCTGCTGTGTTCCCTGGGGTGAACTGGATTAACAACAAATGGGAACTACATAAAAATTACTCCTAACTTTAAAAAGTAGAAAGCCTTATGTGAACACAATAGATTGAGCTGCACATCTGCAATGGCTTAATCAGTGCAAGATAGGGCAAGTCCTTTTCCAGAGAAGTGAAACAACCCCTCAAGATGCCTGGGTTACAAACCTGGGCTTGTAAAATAAGCAAACCTGAGCAACACACTTGGGAAGGCAACACAAAGACAAATGTACAAAATTAATTAAATGCAAATTTGGTGACTATCACACATTTATTTACAGATATTCTAAGAATATATCTTACTGCTCATGTCTTATGACTTAAGAACTATATTGTGAAAGTATATCATGTTTGATCAAGGCTCTTCATGCTGAATCATTTAAGAATGGATAATTAAGAGCTTGCCCTTATGAATGACACTTTAAAAGTGCAATTTCCATGACAAATTCACTCTTCATAATTGTGTTGCAGAAATACTAATAACCCATAAAAGAATCTTGCAAGTCTGGAACCAGAATGTTGGAGACATGTATGTTGGAGACTGAAACCTCATAGATTATTCTCAAAAAAAGCTATTGCTATAATCAAGCTTAATACTATGCATTAGCAGAAGTAGGTTCTTGGGAAAGCGGACGGTGGTTTTGATTTTATGAGCACAACTGGAATTTCTTTGCAGAGCTGTATTTGCACTTCTAGAATAGACCTTTTCTACAAATTACAGGCAGAATAATTTGCCCTTAATTAGTAGCATGGGGTGGAAATGTTTCTGCAGGAGTCAGTGCAGTCACCAAGCCGCCTAACTCATTCTGAATCTCTTAAGGTCTGCCTGGTGTCCATGCAAGACCTGCCTTTAAGTCTTATAAACACACCATTCTGTAGCTGCCTACAGCCCTCAAAAACTATCAAAATCTCAAAAATTAAGAAAGTCGGAATGAGGCTTGGAACAACCTGAGCCTAGTAGAAGGTCTCCCTGCCCAGGGCAGGGGAGTTGGAACTAGATGACCTTCAGGGTCCCTTCCAACCCAAACCACTCAGTGACTCTATGAAAAAACACATCTTAAAACACCGACCCAGCTCACACTGTCAACTGTAACGTGATGAGCCGAACCCAGACTAAGCCAAAGGGAAGGGTAACCCAGCAGGGCGTGGGGCGGAGCACCTGCAGCCCAGCGATGCCCGGCTCATCCTGGGCAGGGCAGCGTGGGAAGGATGCGCGGCCCTGCTCAGGGGCGGCCCCGACCCCGCCGCGACCGCCGCACCGCCCACCGCGGCCCCTCAGCATCAGTTAGCCCAGCCGCTCTGACCCGCTGAACGGACCTGTTGGAGTGGAAGCGGTGCAGAGGGTCGGTGCGGTGGCAGGAGGAGAGCTGGCAGCCGAAATCGCTGACGTCCAGGCAGCCTTCCTCGCTCAGGCTCAAGCTGCCGCCCCGCGGCGGGTGCTGGTGCGAGAGCAGTGGGCACGGCTCCTCGGGGGCCAGGAACTTCTCGTACGGCTCTTCGGTCATGACGGCGGACGCGGGGGCGGCGGGAGCGCCTCAGGCAACAGTGGGAGGGCCTCCGGCACACGGCGGCAGCGGCGCCGTCATCAGCAGCCGGTCCCGGGACGCTCCGCACTGTCGCGCCGGCTCCTTCCGGCGCCGCGCCCCCACAGCGCCCCCTGCCGCGGGAGGGCGCGCAGCGGGCGGGTGGCGCGGCCATGGCGGCCGGGGCGGCACACGGGTTCGGTGAGGGAGGCGGTGGCCGCGGGTTCCTGGGCCCGCGTGTGCCGGCCGAGGTGGAGGCCATGGCCCGAGGCGTGCAGGACGTGGGCAAGGAGACCTTCCGGCGACTCCTCAAAGGTAGGGTCCTTGCGGGGCCCGCGGGGCGCCGTCCTGGCGCGCAAGGGCCCCGCTACCTTCCGCACAGGGACGCGGGGGGTTCCCAGCCAGAGCCATGGGCAGGAGCCGCGTTCCCCGAGGAAGCCGTGGATCCTCACGGGAAGGCAACGACAGCTATTAGAGAGCTTCCAAAGGAGAGCCACGAATATTGTGAAAGGCCTAGAAGGGAAGCCATACGGACTGAGGTCACTCAGTCTGTTCAGCCTGGAGAAGAGGAGACTGAAGGGAGACCTCATAGCTGGCTACAACTTCCTCACGAGAGGCTGCAGAGAGACAGACACTGATGTCCTCTCTGGTGACCAGTGACAGGACACGAGGGAACAGCATAATACTGTGTCAGGGCACTTGAGCTTAGGTATCAGGAAAAGATTCTTCCCCTAGAGGGCGATTGGATACTGGAACAGGCTCCTCAGGGCAGTGGTCGCAGGACCAGCCTGGCAGAGTTCAAGGAGTGTTGGGACAATGCTCTCAGGCACATGGTGGGATTCTTGGGGTGTCTTGTGCAGGGCCGAGTTGGACTCGATGATCCTTCTGGGTCCATTACACCTCAGAATATTCTGTGATTCTGTGACAGCTGAGTGGCTGCAGCTGCAAGGCTGCAGCTTCCTGGGGCACTTCCCATTGCCTTTCCCAACAATAAGCTAGAGCTGGGCTTTAAATAACATGAGGGGCTTGCTTCATTGTATTCTACAATTCTGTGAAATTTATGATAATGAGGAATGGAGTTCTGCAGCTGTGGATGGCTCCCAAACTCAGCTGAGTGCTGTTAAAGTCATTCCTCTCTCATCCCTGTGTCCCAGAGCCAGCAGCCCAGTCACTGTCAGGTTGTGTGTGGCAGTCAGAGACCCCGTGGGCATCTACATAACGTGCAGGAGACAATACAGCAACCCCAGGCTGTAGGTGTCCTACTGAGGTTGAGGCTGTAAGATTGACGATGATTAATTTCATATTTATCTGTGAGGCTTCTCCCTGTGGTGAGAATATTCTCAAGGAACCTTTGGCCATCAAAATCAAGAGTTACACAGTTGAGTAAACTAGGGTATGTAAAACAGTTACGGAATAATGGAAAAGTTGATTAGCAGAGTGAAAGCACAGCTTGCTGGTGGCCAGCTTAGGGGAGCATAGCTGCTGCCCAGCATGGTGTGACCCTGACATGTTCTCTCAGCTAACATCCTGTCAGGGTTTTTTTATTTTTGATTTGAAGGACTCAAAACATGTGGTAACTGGTTTGTCTCTAAAAGTGTTGCTGCACAGTAGCAGAAACAGAGCAGTGTATTCTCGGGTTCCTTGTAATGCTTGAAATAATAAAGCTATGTATAGGCAGAGGCATTTTGGACAGAAGTAAATACACGTGTTGAACCATATTTGCTGTCTAGTGCAGGGACACAGAGACTGAAAAGCTTTTTCAGTGCCAGGTAGCCTGACTGGCTGGGTTTAATTTTGGTGTAAATTATCACCTGCTTTTGGGCGTGCAATAAATGCTTCCTACCATAGCAGGGGCAGGCAGTCCTTCAAACTGCCTGGAGCCAGGCCAGTGACCCCAGTGCAGATCCCCCCTGGAGTGGGTGGACACTGTCTCTCTCCAGGTTATGCAGAGCTGGCGCAAATCTCAAATCACTGTCTGCTCTTGCTGGCCTGTGACTCACAGTTTGCAGGGCAGCAGTTTTTCCTCTGAAGGTTTTGTAATCTTTGAAGATATGATGGATTTCAACACCGTAGATCTAAATTGCTCTTGCACTTGCACCAAGTTCATTTTTTGAGGCTGTTGCTGTTACTCTATTGCTAAAAAATGACTAATGTAAAAAATGAGATGCAGGTTCATATGCCTGCTCAGTCCACGGTGTAAAAACTGCATATAACATTATCTGGGGGTTATCCAGCCAGTGTTACTGCAGGCTCTGCTACACTATCTCAATGATTGATTTCATTTTTGTCTGTGAGGCTGCTCCCTGTGGTGAGAATTTTCTCAAGGCACCTTTGATCATCAAAATAAAGAGCTACACAGTTGAGTAAATTAAGGATCTTGCTTTGCTTTCTTATTCACAGTCACTGTTAATGCATTGGAAGGAAAAGACTGCAAGGAATCTGTCAAGATGATTGCAGAAAGTGCTAATCTCTCAGAAGAGCAACTTGCTTTCCTCATTTCTGGCATGTATACCCTCCTCCGAGAAGCATTGAGACTCCCATTATCAACATTCAAACAAGAAGTAAGTTTTGGGAGTACTTGGAACTCTGATAAGGAAGGTAAAAGCTGTGTCAGACACAAGTCACCATCTAAATCTCATTTGCCAGGGTGGGAAGCTGCACATAAAAATGGTACTCCAAGTTAAAGTTGTTGGAAGAAACGTAAAAAATCTGGAACTTAATTATTTCACTTGTTGGGAAGATTTAGGGTGAGCTTTTTGAAAAAATATTTAAGCTTTAGGAAAGAGATTCCTGTATCTATTTCTGCTTCAGCATCTTGTTTACTGTGCATGTTTGTTTTCACTCATAAATTAAAACCGCCGAAGAAATCATAGCAAAATGTTATTTCGTAGGCCTCAACGCTCTCTCTAACTGGGTGTTCACACATACCACTCATTTTTGTCCACGCTTATAATTTCTCATATTTGTTTGCCTGCCTTTGTTCATATTTCTGCCATAGAGGAAGGTCGGTCTTATGGCCAGAACAATATAGTGGAATTTCCGCTTATGCTGTGGATGTTTAGTATGAATATGTACACACCTGCCGTGTTTCCAACCCCTATCCCTTCTTCATGGCTGTTTTCTTAATTTTTCATGTTCCTTTACCTTATTTTTTTTCTTTTCTTGTTTTATTTTTATGTGAGTGAACCACTTCTGGGTTTCCAGTACCTCTTGTTTAAGATACAGCTTCATATTTACCCAGGCATACTAGGAAAGCTCCCATATTGCAGGAAACACAGTGGAAGTATGCCTTTAATATTCAGACCTTATCTTTTGCCGTTTCGTTTTTGTTGTCATAGTTTAAACAAGTAAATGCAAAATGTATTTGCGATTAAGGGCAAATAGTTACTCTAAAAGAAAAATTTGTCTGAATGGCTGCATAAAAGCAGTGGCAGAGATGTTGTTTTGAAAAATGAAGGCTTCCAAGATATTTAGGTCTTTAAATCACAACTTGATTGAACACTTCTGAAAATTCTTTTCAATATATCACCAGTCATTTCAAAACTACTGGCACTTGAGACTGAAATTTTGGGGAGAGATACCAGATACCACTATTGATTCAGAAGGTAAGGAATGATCATTTAAGGCTATATCATGTAAAATTCCATTTTCCTTCTCTTTTTAGGTTTTTAAAGAAGACCTGAAGGAGCTCAGGTATGCCTGTTTACACCAGTTGTTTTAATGTTTGTTTTTTCATGGCTTTTATGTAACTGCTTCCCCAAATTAACTTTTTTACACAAAAAATTTGGTATAAAAATTACCTGTAAATACCACATAATGCATCTGTTGCCAAACATCACTTAAAGCCAGAGGAAGAAAACAGATGTTGTGTAAGACTTGATTTAGCACTGAGCATGAGCAGTTTATTTCACATGCTGGGGAGAATGGTCTCATTTAGTCTGTAATGTAGGTTATGCAAATATGAGTGACCTTCTCACTGCTATCCCCACCTTGCCCTGCAGTACTTTTTAAAGTGTTTGGTAAGACAGTGGTAGCATTTCAGAAGCTAAGAACTGCCCTACTTCTTTCCCTCTTTGAAAGGTCAGTGATATAACACTCATGAAACCCTACCACCATGTTCAGCTATGATTTCTCCTGCCCAAGAAATCATGACCTTTGATATAGCCTTTGCCAAAATCTATGTCAGTCTTCCATGAGTATCTCTGAAGGGATCATATCCAAAAAGCTAGATATCAGATGCTAATAATAATTATAGGTTTTCCCTTATTACTCTATTCGGTAGCAATGAGAGAATAAGAGCAGTTGATCTTTTCTTCTATGGAGAAACTTCTGCAGCGAGGCTTAATTATTTTAAAACACTATTTCCGCACATTTCTTTAACATTCTGATTGCTACCTAGGAGAAATAGCTGTATTTCTAATTCCGTCTTTTTTCATCCTTATTTGTCCATTAACCTGTACATTGGCCTTCTCTTCATAAGCAGTTAAGTCATAAGCATAATTTACTTTTTGAGCAACTTCAGACAAACTAAAACTGCAGATTTAGACATGTAATTGGGGGGTAATCAATGAAAGGTGTCATTTCGGCCATGGTGAAAGGTTCCTTGCAAGTTGATACAGTTTTGTCTGCAGCTCAGTGCTGGAGTTTGGCCTGCCTTTTGTCTTGAGAGCTCAAATGCAAGCTGCTGCCTCTGGCACATCATGGAGTTCACACCCAGGTTAAAGTAGGTCAGTAAGAAACTGGTGAATTGCATTTGACCTGGTGGGAGCTGGTGTCTTTTGAGGTGCACACAGAATGTGCCAAGTTTGATTACAGAATAGCAAAGAATAATAAAAGCTCCATGCCAAATTCTCTGGGGCTGAGTGAATATTCCTCTTCTGAGCAGTGGAGAAAGTTGGTAAAGGAGCGTCCGTAGTCACTGTCCAGGCTGACTGTGTCTAGAAATGCAGACTCCCAGGTCCCTGTCCTTTTCATTTGACCACACTTTAATGACTTACACTTTTGTAGTTGTGTTTGGGTTTTTTTTTTTCCTCACTTAATCGTTTATTCGTACATTTCACTCAGACACTTTTAAATATGGATGGTATTTTTTTATATCTTTTATATCTTGATAAATCTTTTTATTTTATTGTCCTGGTTAGTATGGTTATCTAGCAGCAATAGTTAGGTGACTGCATTTGTGTTGCTTGCAGACTTGAGTGTTTTATATGCTGCTAGTGGCTGCTACGCTCCCAGTATTCTCCCAGTATTGGGACTCTTCCTAACTTCCATCTCTGACTGTCTTACTTCCTGTGAGTATCTCTCTTTACCTTGTAGCTAAACTTTTAGAACACTGAATAGCTTATTCTACTCTCAAGCTGTGATACTTAGAAATTTGGTAGCACCTTTAGCATCTTCAGTTCCTCTGGGAAATGTAAATTCTTACATTTCCCAATGGGCTTGGGTTTGGAGATGAAATACTTGCTTGTTTTCAAAGTTCTTATTAATTACATTCAGACACAGCCTGCTGCAGTGGCCATCCTGTGATGAAGTGCATGAAGAACATGACGTTGTTTGAACAGTGGTGTCTTGGCATTATTGGCATCCAGTGTTTGGGCAGGTATTTTGCCTTTTAAGGCAGAAAAAGGGCCTATATCCCTCTTTTTTGTTCTGTCTTCTGTTAAAAAGTTTGAGCTCTGTGTCATGTAGGTTTTTTTTTTTTTCCCAATTCTTGCATTCTGTTTTGTTTCTTTCAGCCAACCTCAAGCTTGAGCTAATTCTGCCCATATAATATCTTCTAATTCTCAATTTTCTGGTGCGGTACCTGATCTTGGCTTCTAGTTTTGATGAAGAGAGAGGCTGAAATACATGCCCACTTCTGACTAGATAGATCGATATTACTGGTTTAAAAGGCTGTATAGGCTGAAATCCCTATTTCTTAGCCTGAGTGGCTGAGCCAGTGGGAATAAATTCACAATAAATTGTAGGTGCTTTTTTTTCACTCTCCTCACAGGTTATTTAATAATTTTATGACTCAGGCCAGTTACATGGGATTGAGACATTGTCACACATTTCTTGCCCTCAGAGTCCCTTTCTCAGCGTGTTCCATTGAAAAGTGTTTGCTATCTGTAGTTCAGGTTGAACTGTGCCATGTTCTATCATCTGTGTCATGTGTGACTGGCCTCATGTGTGCTGCTTGAGCCAGGAACAGAATTGTTAGCAAGATCATAGGTTGCACAGCAGGAGTAATGCAAACTCAAAGGTAGGGTTAATGCTTCTGTTTTAGTAACACTTGCTCTTGGGTCAAGCAAGTATTGTGATAGGTATCATCATAATCATATTACAGCCCCGTCTCTCCAGCTATTCCACTACGTAGACAGGATATCCAGTAAGCGTCAGGATGGGTTAAATGGTAGGCTTGCGTGGAAAGTATAAGTAATGTTTGCAGAAATAGTCTTGTCTCTTCTGAAAGACAGACTCTTGCAGCCAAAAAAGCGCTGTTCTAGTGCTTGCTAAAATGAATTCCTTTTTATCCAAGCACAGTTTTAAAATGTGGTTTAACCCTGTTTCTTCCTTTATGAATTCAAGCTGTAGTAACTGCTGTTTCATCTTCCCACTGTGTGA
>VYZQ01003095.1:23656-41909 GCA_013400655.1 Mystacornis crossleyi | reverse complement strand
GCACTTTGATTATTCATTCAATATTCACCCTTTTCAACACTTCAAACTTTTTCTCCAAACTTCGCTGAGTTAGAGATCATCTTCACTTGACATTAAGAAAACTGAAGTAGCAAAGGTAAGTAGTTTCAAAGGAACTTCTCTCCTATACTTTAACTGGATTATGCAGGATTATATATGCTACTTTGTTGTTTATTTCATTTCTATTAACCAAACTGACTTGTGCTGCACTTTTCAAACACAGTGATTAATGCAAAGAATGTTTTGATTTGTTTTAACAGCTTTCAGAGCCAAGCAATTTGAGCAGAATGGGAAACAGTCTCATGTGAGTAGCAATAATTATGTTACATCAGATTCGGGATATCTTTTTTTAAAGCTATTCCAAGAAATAAACCTTCATGAACTTATAAAGCTCTGTTACAAAAAACAAGGTAGCTAGCCAAGGAAATCACTGATCTAAACAGTTATGGCTCTTTTCCCACTAAAACACTATGAAAACATCACACATCAAATTATAGCAGCTTATTCACAAATCTCTTTTTTTTGATACAGGAAAAATATATACAGTTCTTATTTCTACAGTAGTTTCCATCAGTTCTCAGAAATCTCTAAGAAAACTACACAAACTCAGTAAAAGTGTAAATTCCATAGTCCCTTAAAAAGTTTATTTTGTATTCTTTTCTTCTTGGGTTTTATTTTTTTAAGTGACAAAAGGTCATTACCATACATATCAAAACAGCTGTTCTGAAGAGCAACAGGAAAGAGATTAGATTTGTATTTCTTCCTGAATAAAGACCTGATCTTGGTCTTACTATCTCCAGTGTGGACTTTCAGAAGAAGACAGCAAGGAGAGTTCTCTTTGTTCTCATAAAATATTACCAAGAATTCCATTATTTCTGATAAAAGTAACTGATACATGAGACATCATTATCTTGAAAATAGAAGTCTGTGAGATGTTCCAAGATAATGAGTAATAAAAGATTCAGAAGATTAAAAACAAGTTTCTAAATTTTTCTTATTCAATGAAAAAATAACATAGTATTTGCAGTCTACTGCATTTGTATGGATCTGCCTGTCGAAACTGAAGCACAGTAACTTGCTCATACTTTAAAATGAAATTATAATTTTTTAAGTTAGAGAAACAGTTGACCTCAAACTAGAATTAACTTAGACCATGCGCACCAAGAAGGACAATGAAAGTACAGCAGTGCAGTCCCCAATGAAAGAAGCAGTAGTTCTGTGTAGTACTTCCAGAATTTTCTGTACACATTTAACACTAACTTAATGGAATTTACTTCTAGACCTTACAGAGAGCCTCTGCAGCACAGACTTTTTAAAAGTCCATAAATAATTTCATAGCTAAAATTTTTTTCTGAGCCAACACAGGATTAATTCTAAATCATTTTTATTTATCATAATCACTGATATTCCAACTTTCATTCTGTCTCTTTGATGTTAAGTTAATTCTGGCTAGTAAAAAGTTCGTACCCCGAACTACATTTTTAAAGTGTCTTTGTGGAGTGCTTTCATTAGTATCTTCGCCTTCTTCAGCTCCAGCTAAAGCAAAAACTTCTTCCAAGTCTTCACCATCTGCTTTAGCCCAGCAAAAACTACTGAATTTCAAAGTGCCAGACCCTTCCAGTAGAATCTATAAGAACAAACAAAATCCAATATGCTAGTACCATACACTAAAATTGGTAACTGCTGAAATTTCCAACATGAAGTATGAAATAATTTATTATAAAAATAATCACAATCTCAAAATATTTAAGTACATAGAGATGATGATTATAACCAAAACCACTGAAGTTTTTCTTTTGAGTCAATGCCAATACTTTTTTCTTAAAACCAAAAGTATTCCAACTGAACCCTTAAGACGCTCAATGTGCACTTTTCTTTACTCATTATTAAATCTAACGAAACAATGATGTTGCTAGAGAAAAGAAAGTTAAAGTAGAGTAAAACTGCATAGGAAAATAAAAGTCTAGTAAAACCAAACACGGCTTCATTTGAGAAAAAAATAAGGAATTTTTCTAATTTTATTTAGCAGAAAATTCCACAGATTTTGTCCAATATTGATCAGAGTTTTCTCTGGCCAGTCAGTGCTTATTCTTGGCAATTAAAAACTTCATAATCCCCAAAACCTTGTCTGAAGAAATAGCCCATTCAGCTAGAAGTAGGGGGCAGGGCACAGAAGAAGCCTTAACTTTAGCATTTTACTTTCTGTTCAAAGGAGCACTTTACAGCAACATTCTTCTTCGGAAGGCTACTGAGTCACCTACATTATACTTTATTCACATATTTTTAGTGCTTTTGGGTCCACAAATGACAGGAACTGGGTAGAATTGTGGAAGATTTAACCAAAGATTCAGAGAATGGCAATTTGATCACTTATAGATCAAGGCCAAAACCAAATACTGTTAAGCAAAAATTTTTTACTATAGTCATATTCTGGTGACTACATGAATTAAAAACAAATACAGACTTTGGCAAACCTCTACATAAATTACACATACACAAAACGAGAAACTACATAAAGATTTCAATTTTTACACGGGAGTAAGATGATAATTTCCATGGCATCTGCAAACAATAGAGAAGGTTATTAATAAAGAAACTTTAGTTAACTTTATTCCCTCGTTAGCATTTTCTATGACTGCAAAATATTCTACAGCATGATAGAATAATAACAAATTTATGTGTCCAAGGACAGAAATCCTTCATTAAATTAAACCAGTACACCAAATCAAAAAGAACATACCACATCATATCAGATACACACCAAGGAAAGAAATCAATTATATCATAAAATATTCACAGACTTGTCTCTGATTGTCTTCACATATATTATAAAACTCAACTGACCTCCCAACTGAGGTAAGCTTCTTCCTTACAAAACAGCAAAATACAAATAATAAAATAAATGCTGATGGCATGGAAAGTAACATCCAGTGTCCCTATAGCTAATACCCCTCCTCACCTTTCCAGGCGTCAATTCACAATAGATAATTCCATGCTTATGAATATGATATAAACCAGTAACCAGCTCAACACCAAATTCTCTCACCACATCCTCTGGTAGATATTCATCCTGAGCAAGAAGAGATTCTAGAGAACCACCTGAAATACACATAATCAGCAAGTGCATATAAAGAAGATGTCATACAAGTAATCCTCAATTACATAAACTTCTTCAAAAGATGTCAATCAAAAAACATTATCAGTGGATATTAAAAATATTTCTTGATATCTAATAGTTACAAAATCCAAGATGTACAAAAAAATTATTTTCAATACTGTGACAAAATCTTGCTTTTGTCAGGAATAAAACTGAGTGCACGACTTCAAAATTACTTCAATATTATTTTACAAAGGAAACAGAAGGCAGAAAAGAAATCCAGAAACCGTGTCACTTCACAGTGTAATAGTACCCCATGCTTTTATTAAAATTCCTTAACCAGATTCCTGCTGCATAAGTTAAAAGAATAAATAATACCAACAGCAGGCTATCAACTTCTGTGAACAATTGCTAAAGCTAAGGGCAGGCAATTTTCCACTGAATTCAGAGACAACAGAAATAATAAAACTGTGTTGCAGTCTGAGGTCAACAAGGTCCAAAAGATAAATTATTTTGTTGTATTTCACTTCCTAGGTTTCTCACACAAATTCCAGCTTCAGGTAACAATAAGTTGTAACCATAACTCTCTGGACTTCTTATCCTAACATGAGACCCTTCTCTGTCCTTCCAAAATCACCACTCTCCTTCTCCATTAAGTTTCAACCAACCCTTTCTTTGTTTCTGATCAGATTACACTTACAAAGCCTTCCAAATAACCCTCATATACGTCCTCTATCCCCTGTATTCTTCACTGGGCTACACACTCACTCTCTATGCTTCTCTCCACTGATTGTTACTGTTTCTGTGTCCTTACAAAAACTTCTCTTCTTCCCCCATCACGTCCTTCCTCATTTTCCACTGATTCTCAGGTATGTCATCAGATCCATCCCATTTGAGTCATTCCCATCCTAAATATTCATGGACTTGGATTTCTTCCAATCTCATTTCCCACAAGTTCACTGCTCATTCTTTCTCCTCCTTCCTGCTCCAGTCCCCCATTCTGAACTCCACATTCCCATCTTGCCCAAAATCCCTTTTCTCAGCCTCATTTGGTCCTTTACTAATCCTGCACCAAATCTGTTTGCCTGAGACCATAGTTTGCATGCCATGAGTTATCTATAGGTTTTCTGAGTTATCTGCTGTTTATATCCTAGCCAAATCATGCTGATAAAAAAAATAAAAACAAACCAAAACCAATTTGTGCCAACACAAATTTAAGACCCTGAATGAAAGAGGGATTAGGAAAGCTTTTCATATAAAAGGATACTAGATCTTTTATTCCAAATGAGATAGTAGATTTTCATGAACATTTTTCCCTTTGATCAGTCATTTCTTTCAGAGAGTCTGTCATTACAGCACTCTTCCAATTATTTAACACTGCTGAATCTTAAAATTATTTTGTTTCTAAGCCTTTTTATGCTGGTTAGTGAATCGGTCATTCCTTTAAAACCAAGCCCATACTACAGAGTTACAGTAAAGAATTTTCCATCAAGTTTCATTACTGCTTCCTACAATGTAATTTAGAGGACTACATATAGAATAATTCCATAATATGGCCACACACACAAAGAAAAAAAATAGTGAAACCAGCAATACGGAACTATTCTGCATCTGATAACAGACACTATCTTTGAGACAAGTGAGAGAGAAATCTTCCATATTTCAAAAGCAGTTTTCAAGCCTCAACAAAATTAATAAGAAATCCACGTCTTATTACATGTATAAGTTAGCTCCAAGACACTCACCTGGCAGCAAACTATAATACTGCAAGGTAAAACACCTGATAATTGTTCAACAATAAAAGGCCGCTGTCTAATAACTTAAATATGTGCCCTACTAAGCAACTAAAATGTGCCCTACTAAGCAACTTAAATATTGGTCTACTAAGCAAGTAGACCAAAGCCTCCATATGAGCCATTAACTTCACTTTTAATCACTGAAAGAATCACCTGACTTTTTTTCTCAGAACTTCTAAGTTCTCTTCTTCAGTAATTTTTCAAACAGAATTCTGGATAAATGAAAAGGCTGGATGTAATATGGATTTTTATTATTAAACAAAGTCCAGATACCAAAATTTTAACATGCATCACTTGCAAAATTTTAACATGCATCACTTGCATATTGGCTTTCTTTTCCTTCCTTTCCATGTGGAGGAAAGCATGCCATCAGAAGTTTAAAACATGCAGTCATCACAGCTAAAGAAAGCCTTACAAGGTTCCTTTAATAGATTGATAAGAACTTATCAAAACTAAGTAAATCATTTAATGCAGTTTTGGGTTCTCAGAGTTCCCAAATTATGGTTGTAACATGGAAGTCAAAATACTTGTACTGAATAGGAAAAAAAATTAAATCGTTTACTTTAGCTGCTGAATTGCCCTTTGATTACAAAATAATACAAACAATATTAAGTCATCAGTACATTAAAACTTGATTTGCTCCTTGATATCTTTTAAAAGAGAATGCCAAAGCTGCCAGTCCTTAGAAAGCGTCCCAAATAATTTCTACTGAGCTACCCTCTGACTATCCACAATTTGCTTTTATGTTCCCTGATTGGCCATCTCTCTTCAGCTCTTAAAAACCAATATTATGTAACTCAACTAACTTTTCAAAGACACATACAGTAAAGCAGAGGAGAAGCATGATTTCAATTGATTTCTAAAAATGTTTCCAAGAGCAAAACCACTTTTATATATAAACAGGATTCTCAAGTTAATATTCAGATAATTATGCTTTTTTCAAAGATCTAAACACTTGTTGTAAAGAAGCTGTAAGAAATCTCTTATAAATGCTCATTCTCTAAATGTTTACTTTTCAAGCTTATCTCACCTGTGCATAATTCCACTACAAGCCAGAGATGGTTGCTGGTTTCATACCATTCATAAAATGTCATTATATTCTTATGTGTGAGTCCCTGAGTCAGACGAACCTAGAATGAAATTTTTAACATATTTAAATGGGGAAAGACATAAATAACTGTATACATATGGACTTAAGCCATGGGAATAAGAAACAATGCAATCTACTCTAGATCACCTACTTGTTCTCTTGCCTTTTCTAGTGCACTAACATTGTTCTTCAAATATTTTAGTGTTACATGTATGTTGAGAAAAGATAACTTTCCTCACAGACCCTGCCCAACTCACCTGTTTTTAAAATAGAGAAAAAAAAAATTAGGAAGTTCCCCAACTCAAAATTATAAATATTATTTAACCTTCTTGCACCACTAAAACAACAACAAACTGGAAATCAGAATTTGGAGTCAAACTTGCACTCCTACATTTTTTTTTTAATAAGAATACAAATGAGAGATAATACAGCAAGAGGAAGTAAAAAAACCCCAAACTTTTCCATCATTCTTAATCTTATCAGGCAAGGAAAACCATTCATGAGACCCTGAAAATATGTATTTCTACAACACCTTCAGGGCCTAATCTCTACAGAAGCCTCTGTTTCTTGCTAGAATGGTATGTAAGGTATCCTCAAGGGATTTGTACCACTAATACCATTCTAAAAACGAAAAAGTTCCCAAGAAATTATCCTTGAAACAATGAGAGGCAATATGAAACTATCGGGTTTGCATGGCAAGGTTTTGGCACCCAGGCAGAGAGGTCTACAGGACTGGCTTCTGTGAGGAGCTGCTGGAAGCTTCCCCTGTGTCCAACAGAGCCAGTGCCAGCCCACTGCTGGCCAATGCCAACACATCAGTGACGGTGGCAGCACCTCTTGGATAACATTTAAAAAGGGGGGAAAACACTCGTGTGCAACTGCAGCAGGGGAGAGGAACAACCCTGCAGACACCAAGGTCAGTGCAGAAGGAAAGGCAGCAGGTCCTCCAGAACCTGGAGCAGAGATTCCCCTGCAGCCCCTGGTGAAGACCACAGTGAGGCAAGGCTGTCCTCTGCAGCCCATGGAGGTCCATGGAGAGCAGAGATCCACCTGCAGCCTGTGGCAGACCCCACACCAGAGCAGGTGGAAACCCAAGGGAGGCTGTCACTCTGTAGGAAGTCTGTGCTGGCAGTCTGTACCTGCAGACCCACGGAGAGGAGCCCATGCCAGTTTGCTGGCAAGACATGTTAACCCTGTGGGAACTCACACTGGGACAGCCTGTTCCTGAGGGACTGCACCCCATGGAAAGTATCTTCACTGGAGCAGAAATTGTATTCATTCATTAAAAAGAATTTCTTCTTGCTACGTAAGAATTTGATTGTTTACTGGAAGTTAATACTACCACTGGATTTGCACAACTAATAACAAAATAAAGCAAACCACCACACATAACTATTTTTACAAGTTCATTGACACATCGTAGAAACAGTAAGACTGCAAACATGGGTTTATGCATGCAGTCTAAAAACCAATAAAATCACACGAAGAAATAAATACATTAAAATAAGACTGTATTTAAAGCCAAAGAACTTAAAATCTTGAGAAGCTGATCTAAATGTGACAAACTCCATCTAAAGAAGCACATAGTACTTTTCCATAACCTGCACTACGAGAATTTTGTAGGCTGCATTTTTTCCCAGATTTAGCAGCAAAAAACCCCTCATTACTTACCCAGTTTGCTACTCCAGCTCTCTTGCATTTATCACTGCAGATAATGGCAACAAAATTAATTGTTCCCTTTCTTCTTCCTTTATAAACAACTGTCGTATTTCCTCTTCCAATCTCCTCATACAAAACAAAGTTCTCCATGCTTTAGAATGCTTCACAGGCAACAGACTAGAAACATCACATTAGTCTCATAAACAAATAAACCTAAAGAAAGGAGGAAAAAGGGGAAGCCATCAAATTTAATAGTCATTCATGTATAGTATTCACCCTCCCAATCATCATGAATAGGAATTCTATACTTCCAGAAAGATTGAATGTTATTACTTTACGGAAGACTTTCTCTCAGGAAATGTGATCAAAATTTTGAACAGGTGAATTTTACACCTCCAAAGCTCTTAACACACTCAAAAAGTAATAGATGGGCTAGTACATACAAATTCTAAAAGGTATATCTGTAGAAATGCAAGAGGCTATAGAGAAAAGAGAAGCGTCTCTGGTTCTCAAGAGTAATGGCTATGCCTTTATTTCAGTACACAAAGCAATGGAGCGTAGAATCATAAAATCACAGAATGGCTTGGGTTGGAATGGACCTTAAAGATTATCTTGTTCCAACACCCCTGCCGTGGGCAGGAACACATTCCACTAGAACACTTTACTCAATGTCCCATTCAACCAGGCCTTGAGCACTGTCAGGGATGGGACATCTACAGCTTCTCTGACACACAAAACAGACTTTCAACAGCTGGATTTTGACATAAAGTACGAAGAGATCAAATAAAGTGACACAAGAAGTGAAAATATGAGGAAGGCAGGCCGTCGTGGAAGCCTCACACGCCACCACATATAACGAAGCAGGCATGAAACTCCACAGAAGCACCCCAAGCAGCAGCCTCCAGGCACTGAGGGAAGTGCATTTGCTCTGGGCAGGATACACGACCAGTACACCAAGGAGACGCAGTTCCCTCTCTTTACGAGGGAACTGACGGCGATCTGAGCAGCCCGTGCACGACCCGCGATCTGCGGCGCTCCCAGCTCTGTCGCGGGCAGTCAGGGCTGAGGCGCCGCGCGGCGGCCCCCAGAGACACAGCCGCCTCCCGACCCACCTGCGGCAGACGGGAAAGGGCCGCGGGGTCTTAGAAGCGCTCCAGCGGGGGCTTCCAGCCCCGCCCCGGGTCCGCTCCCGCACTCGGACCGAAGGACGGCGGCGGAGGGAGCGAGAAGGCGGCGGAGGGAGCGAGCGGGCGGGCGGGCGGTGAGGGGCGGCGGGGGGGGGACCGGCTCGGGGCCGCTGGGCGCGCGCGCTCCGCCAGGTAACGGCCGCGAACGTGCCCGGGAAAGGGCGGGAACGACAGCCGTACCTGTGAGCCGGGCCATGGAACCGGCGGGAAAGGGTGGGAACGACAGCCGTACCTGTGAGCCGGGCCATGGAACCGGCGGGAAAGAAAGGAAGCGACAGCTGCACCTGTGTGCGGGTGATGGAGCCGCCGGGAAAGGAGGGGAACGACAGCCGTACCTGTGCCGGGGGGTGGACCCGGCGGGGAAGGGGGGGAATGACAGCCGTACCTGTGCCGGGGCATGGAACCGGCGGGAAAGAAAGGAAGCGACAGCTGCACCTGTGTGCGGGGGATGGACGCGGCGGGAAAGGGTGGGAGCGACAGTCGTAGTGCGGCGCGGGATGGAGCGCCGCCATCAACCGAAACGGCGGAGCCCCGCCCCCGGGACGGCGTCTCCCATGCCCCGGGGGCAGTGTCCGGATGGGACACTGGTCCTTGCGCGCCACAAAATACAGGCAAGCGGGAGAGGCACCGGCTCAGCAGGCAGGGTAAGTCCGGGAACTGGAGAGTTTTGCTGTCCTTTATTCCAGCTGGAACGCACCGCCAGCTCCCACCGGGCTCCGTCCCCGCGCCGCCCCGCGCGCCACCCGGATGGTCGCTACCCGCGCCCGTATCCAGGAGACGGGCCCGGACGCCGGAAGCACAGCGGAGCCCCATTGGGCTAAGCAGCGACTGCGTCAGGGCGGGACCACCGGGCGGTGACCGGAGGGGGGGGGAGAGTTCCCGGATGTTGGTGTCGGGCGCTCCAGGGGGTGGCGTGTCCCTCGGGAAAGGTCCGGGTGCCGCCGGCAGCCTATGTTGGTGGGACTTCTCTATTCAACCTTCGTAGTCAAAACAGCACGTAGCGTCCTCAGCCCTGCCATGGCCACCTGCAAACGCCTAACTGAGGGACACTTTTCTTACGACAAAATTTAGCCCTTGAAACAAGCGTTTTCTATGTTTAACAATAACGTGGAGTTTTCACTTGTTTTTTCATCCTATGGTGGTATGGTTTTCTTTTTCCTTTTTTGCTTGTCTGATGTTGGTTTCGTAAGGCCCTTGAAAAATCCAAGTATCCTTTCGTCTTGGGCAACTGGAACTGTAGTGACAGGACAAGGGCCTTCAAACTGAAAGACAGTAGATTTGGATTAGATACTAGGGAAAAAATCTTTCCTCTGAGGGTGGTGAGGCACTGGCACAGGTTGCCCAGAGAAGCTGTGGATGTCCCATCCCTGGAAGTGTTCAAGGCCAGATTGGAGGAGCTTTGAGCAACCTGGTCTAGTGAAAGGTTGGGCATGGCAGGGGGTTGGAACTAGATGGTCTTTGAGGTCCCTTCCAACTCAAACCATTCTATGATTCTAACAAAACATTTAAAAACATTTGTTCTAGAGCAAGCTGTAAAGAATTCTGTTTCTTCTCATTGTCTCACCTTTATTTTGACCTCCTAACAATGTTTCTCCTAGGCGGCATGATAACAGATGGTCAGGTTTTTTACTCCCACCCTCGAGAAGATTTCAGTATGAATTTAAACCCCTGTAATACTGAAAAGTGGAAAAAAAAACACCTCCTGAACCCCTCTTTGTTGTTGACAAAAAACTCAACATGAGCTGGCAGTGTGGGCTTGCAGCCCAGAAAGCCAGAGGTATCCTGGACTGCTTCAAAAGGAGTGTGGACAGCAGGGCGAGGGAGGTGATTCTGTCCCTCTACTCTCTGTTCTTGTGAGACCTTACCTGGAGTGCTGCCTCCAGCTCTGGTGCCTCGAACATAAGAAGGACGTGGAACTGTCGGAGCAAGTCCAGAGGAGGCCATGAAGTGATAAGGGGACTGGAGCACCTCCCCTATGAAGACAGGCTGAGAAAATTGAGGCTCTGTCCCATTTTACACTGTAAGTTTCCAGTAATTGCAGAGATGACCTGTAATTATCAATGAACGTACAGCTTTGAAGCTGCGCAAGTAAGATAATTTTTTCATTGTTTTTTTAATGTAAATGAGTAGATGACTAGATATAAATAAACCAAATGCGTAAGTAGACATCACTTTCTCTGAATAAGCACAAGAAAAATATGCTTTGAAGAGGGTTTTATTTAGATTTTAGAAAAACGTGTATTTTATCTTTGGTTGTGATAAGGATGACTGATATAAAGAAGAAGGAATAGAGTGTTAGCTCAGTTGCACTCAAGTCCTGGCAGCAATTCAATGCCACATCTTAGAAAAGTCAATTTCACTGTCCCTGTCTAAGAAGATAAAACTAAGCCACCCTAACTATCAAGTTACTGTCTTTTCTTCCATATTTCTCATGTTTCATCCTATGTATGCTTTCTGTTAAATTAGTCCAGGTTAGGGGTTGTTTTTATGCAAAGGGCACAAATGCCCCGTTTTGGGGGAGTGAGATTGTATGAACTGTCACATTAATAAAGTCTGTTGAAATCTTCATATAATAGAGGAAATAGCACTACAAAATATATAGAGACAAACACACACACACAAAAAAGTTTAGTAACAATTGAACCAGAGATTTATAGCTTTTGAAATTAAATGTCTCCATGATAAAATATTTCCAGAGTAATTAAAGGCAGACATAGGGAGACAAGTTGACTTATACCACTTTTTTTTCCAGCTCCTCTTAAGTAGGAGCTATGGGCACTTTCATTACATGTGTGTACATTTCTTATGATCTGGGTGCACAGTTTCAATATACTCCATGTGGGGAATTTTCTGTTTGATTTGGTGTAAGAATGGAGGATTCTCTCTTCAAACATGTTGCTTCAGGTATGAGAGTTATCATGCAGAAACAGAGTAATACAAATACAGATCAGAGCTGTAATTATAAGACTCTTATCTTTGGCCTTTTACTTACTGTTTCAGTCTGTTACTCCTTTATTCTGTTACCGAACATGACTTCAAGCATTGTACTCAACTGCAGTGAACTTTTCTGTGGGAATATTTTCAACATTCAAGAACGGAATGCAAAATATTCTCTGTGCTGTTTGCACCATTTCAATACTCTCAGCAATCTGAGCAGCAAACTCAGCCTTGCTATTTGCCTGACTATTAGATGGGACAGTCAGATGTAATCAAATTCTTGTTCTCAAATAAATATATGATCTAATTTAAGGCAAACTGAGATCTCGTGACTGCAAGCACATAGTTCAGGCATGCTTAAACACTTCACTGCTCTACCGTCAATGGGTACTGCATAAGCCTCTGACATTTTGCCTGGTTCTCCAAACTCTGACCAATAGCCTATATTTTTAAGGTGTGTTTCCATGTTTTGTAAGATCTGTTCTTCCGTCTGCTCTAATGCCTATTGAAAATGCTATACAGTTCTGTTTTGCCATATGTACTAGCTTTGCTATTTTTTTTTCCCCTCAGATATCATGATTACTCATGCTCTATCCCATCTTGTTAGCACACGGTGTTTATTTCTATTCCAGACTGACCCCATTCTCAAGAGAACTTCTATTCTCGGCATCTAGGGTATGATGATTCAGTTGCTCAAATAAAATACTTTTATGTTCCATTTGCCTTGACAGTACTGTGGTTCCTGGGAAGTACATAGAGCCACTTTTCTGGTGTTTGACCTTTTTGGCAGCATGGTGGACATGGGCACATCTTTATCTTGTGCTTTTTATTTTCAGATTCTTTTCCAACATTCTCTTGAAACGGACACATATTTCCATCGTTTGAGTGAAACTTTGTTCCTTTTTTATTTTTGTATTTCTGTGGTAACATTAATATGTGATTATGATGTTATGATTTTGATACGGTATTGTGATGTTATGATTTTGATACGGTATTGTGATATTATGATTTTGTCACCTTGGTTTTCTGGTACAACTCTGTTGTACTTACTGGTCCATCTCAAATTCATTAAATAAATGCAAACATTACTGTTTTAGTGTCATATCTTTCTGATATTTGTGAATAACAACGACCTTTCAAATTCTTAGGTGCTTTCTGGGATTCGTGTTTGAAAATTTGTTTTTTCAATCAAAGAGTTGGCCTTTACACTTTTGAAACATTATTGCAAAACAGTTTGTGGCTTTATTCGCTGGTGAGGCAAAAAAACTACTAGTAGTTTCTTGTACAATAACAGGGCTCCAAATCTCACCTCACTGGATCAGCTTGCAAGGTCACCAATGCTACATGTATGCCATGCTTGTGTTTCCTCTTCCTCTATTACGGTCTCAATGCTTTGCAGATGTCTAAGGTTGGAAAGAGATGTGGTGAGATACGCTGAAAATTTTAATATTCTCGGAGTTAACACCTTTAAAGCTTGGCATATTACAAGGTATTTTTACCTTCCCCAAATCATTGGGTTCCCCTGGCAAGTCAGCAGCTGCTCTGTATATGATACTGCAGTCAGGTCCAACTGTTTGTTTGTTTGTTTGTCTATTTATTTTTTGTTTGTTTATATTAATGGCTGAGGAGATGGGGTTAATTGTAATGGATTGCCACAATTTCTGCCAGGCATTTCCCATATCACATTCCTGAGTGTAATCAGCTCTGATACTGGCTTTGTGAGCCTGGCTGGCAGAGCTAATACTCTTCTGCTGTAAGGTTCACGACTAACAGCATTTTCAACACCTAAGCCTACTTGCTGGCTTCCAAAATATGATGATGACTGTCTTGCTGAGACAGGAAAGCTGAATAGGCCTTGTCAGTATTTTACTTTTCCAGTGACTATCATTCTGCTTATGTCATTTTCAGATTATGTAAAATTATTTATTTTTGTGTGTATTTCAGTATTCAAACTATTCCTTGTTCTTATGCCATAGATAGTGTGTAGAGCGTGCTATGCTGGCTGAATTTTTTTCTATCTGTTCTAGGTATAAAATGTCAGGAGAACATCCCATTTTCTTCAGTTACATCCAGCAGTCTATACTCACACAGGAGTCATGCTTTTTTATCACATATACAAATTCACTATTTCAGCTGCAAGCAGTGGCTTTTATGTTGCATATTCTGAAGATTCAGGCTGTATACTCAGGATATCTTTTGCATTCTGATTAAAATTAAAAGTGTCAAAAGTATTATCATCATTTCAGGGAGTAATTTTCATTTGACTTTGCTTGATTACATGGATTTTTTCCTTTACTTGCAAAATGCATGCCTGGCACATTTATCATTATCCCACTATCTTGCATTTAATTTCCTCTTTGTTTGTGTACTTGACTTCACTTCTAATGCTAATCTGAGTTTTACAAACTATTTATTCCAACTTGCATCTCTTTAATGCAAAATATGTACAAACCCCCATCCTCTGAGTCACTGTTCGCCTCCTTTTTGATTTTTTTCTTTTTTCAAATTTTAAGATCTGGAATAATGATTCTTTTGCCACAATTATTATTTATGATCCACTATGCAAGAAATTTTTAATGAGTTTTCTCCATAAAATTTTTTAATCTTCATTTTATTTCCCTCCTCAGCTTGTGTTTATGCTTTAGCTGGTCCATAAAGTTACTTCTTATTTTATTTTCATTTAGCTTCTCATTTTCCATGTGGTCTTGCTCAAATAAGTATGAGAGCTCTCCTTAGGTCACAGTCGCAATAACACTTCAGGCCAATTCCATAAACTGGTACTGCTCCTGAAAGATGCAGCCCCTTTCCAGGAAAGAAATTTCCAGCAGAGATGCAGTAGAAGAAGAGGAAGGCATTGGTGCTGCCCGATGCTAGCTGAAGGAAGCACAGAGCTCTGAACAAGAAAAGCTTTTTTGCTGATTTGATTCTTCCAGCAAAGGCAGCATTGCATAACTTCTTGTAAAAAAAACCAAATAAACAAAAACCCCAAAACCCTGGAAACAAACAAAACCTCCAAACATCAACCCAGAAAAAATCAGTCAGAAGTACTTACATTTTAAATTTTCACGTGCTCAGTGAGACAACTTGCAAGAATCTGTGTGTTTTGATATTCAGGTAAAAGCAATGACAGCTTTACAAAAAACACCATTTAAATGAGAAAGGATGTTGTACAGGCAGTGTGATGCAGACACTTCATAGATCTTTTTAAAGGATTTGCAGCATTACTTAGTTTGTGCTGATTACTTAGTTTGTGCTGATATAAAAGTGTGAGAAATGGGGCCAGTAACACCAGGTACCAGCAGGAAGAGCAAAAAGAGAAAGTACTGCAACTCCTTTCTTCTAAACTCCATGACAGCTATTTGGAAACACAGGGTGTGTTTCAGTGATTTTTTTTTCTCTCCAAAAACTTGTCAATACCCACTGGAATTAGTTTGTCCTCTGAGATTAAAATCTATTACCCCACAATCACAGCTGAAATTGGAGTCTTCAGCTGGCAAACTGATATTTCTCAAATGGGTTTCAAATGCTTTTAAAGCAATATTGTATTCTTTGATTGCTTTACAGGGCCTATAAAAGAGGTTCTAGGGACAGTGAATGTGCAAGAAAAACAACAGCATACTCACTGAAAAGTACATTTGAATGGTGCTGTATTTTAGCAGGGCAGAAATACAGTCTCTTCTAGAGATGTAATCAAGGAAGCAAAATTGAGAATTAATATGATATTATCATGTGGTAATCAAGAAGAGAGAGGAAATGGAGAAGACAATGAAAAGGGAAAGAGAGCAGAGAAATCTAGGAAACTTTTTGAAAGTACTTGGTTACTTCATCAATTGCCAGCTTTGGAATTATTAGGTGGATAAACTGAGTGGTGATAGAAATGCAGTAGAGTATGCTTATGTGTACTATAGCACCACATGACCAAAAAATCATCAGGAGGATTTGGCACAGCACCACCAAACAATTGCTACCATGCCATATGACCAGTGTACAGGTGCACACCTTGCATGCAAGGGCCTGGCAATTGCATAGCCCCAAGTTCTCTTTTCTACATACTGTGTTTGGATGTAAATAGTGCGTGTCATTGCCATTTCTCCCACTGTGAAAGACTTCTGCTTGCTTTAACAATAGTCTTTTCAGTCTCAGCAGTACATCTCAAATCCTTCTTCCTTACATACATGGTCAATTGGTTCTTCTCAGTGAGAAACCTACAATCAGGCACACTTGTTTCTTGCTGTTGTTGGTGTGGATATTCACTTTTCGACTTCCTGGTTTTCCCTCTGCTTGCCTTCTCTTTTTTTTTTTTTTTTTTTTTTTTTTTCCCCTTGACTTTTGTTTTTCTCCTTGGGCTGGTTTCCAGGTGCTCTTTTTTTTTTTTTCCCCTTAGCATTTGATTTTCTTCCTGGGCTGGATTCCAAGGTGCTTCTGTTCTGTGTCTTCCTCTGTTTTTCTGGAACTGGAAGCTTTTTTTTTTTTTTCGCCCCTTACCAGCCTATCTTTGCTTTAACCCCCATGCTTCTCATTTGCAGTATGTAAAGCACAGAGCAAACTCATTCCTCAAAATTACTTCTCCTTCCTGTACAGACCGTTAGTCCTCACTGCTGTCTCAGCCTTATGTTACGCATTATAACAAGTTCCCAGCTGCTGCTTCAAGGCTCTGTCCATCTTTTGCAACCACACAGTCTTGTTTCCTCTCTTGTGCAACCTCTGTCACTCATCTGACTTCATAGATAGCTGTTTCAGTATTAATCAGAAAACAATCCTTTTTTAAAGCCTCCTGATTTAGCTTGCTCACTGGCAAGGGTCACATGTATACAAGACCGGGCACAAAGGGAGCAGTGGGAGGACTCAGCTAAGGGTGAGGAATGGAAGGCACCAACCTTTTTAGTGACACTGTGGTGTTGGACTTCTTAGCAGTGACATGACGTTTCTATTTTAGGGAGAATTTAGATGAGACTACCGAGATGATTTAAGAATGCAACGTTACCAAAGGGATGGTCCCTTTCCACCCAGACTAATGGTTTCAACTCATGTTTTGTGCTCACTCCTGCTATTTCTATGATCATAGGGTGAATCAGTTCAGTTCACTAACAGGGTAGAAAACTGAGAAGACAAAAATACAGTTAGTTCTGTGTAAGGTTAGTAAACTGAGTCACTCACTGAGGAATCCTAAGCAGCAGAGCCAGCCCTTGAGAAAACCAGGAGTGCCTGGCTCCTTCTCAGGAGAAGTGGGGAGAGCAGCCTTCCGCTTTTGGCAGCAGCACCAAGCTCTTAGGTTGACTCACATACCCCATCTAAATCACTAGCAGGGGATTTGCTCTGTAAACACGCCTATTCGGAAGGCAGCTGCCTAAGAATCCTCTGCCGTCCTTGCAATATTTCTCCTCTCTTTTCTGTCACCCAAAAGCATGCATCCCCATCTGGGATTCTCTTTGTTTGCATCTGTGAAGTGTTGGATCATTTCTTTTTATGGGTTATTCGCGGTCAAGCCCTGAATTCATTTACACTCTCTGGAGGTTATTCCATGCTTCTGTTATCCTGTCACCACCAGCATGACTGCAACCTTTTTTTTTTTTATCTTACCAGCTGTAACCTTGAACACAATTCTCTCCTTCCCTTGCCGGCAGACAAAAACAATCAAACCCTCCTCCAATAAGTAGTCCTGTGAGCTGCAGATGTAAGAAGTCCTTATTTTTTTTAAATAATTATTAAATTTATCACAGGATAGTTAGGTTTGGAAGGGACCTCTGGAGATCATCTGGTCCAACCCCCCTGCCAAGGCAGGGTGACCTAGAGCAGGTTACACAGGTTATACACGCATCCAGAAGGGTTTTGAATGTCTCCAGAGAGGGAGACTCCAGGACCTCCCTGGGCAGCCTGTTCCAGTGCTCTGCCAGCCTCAGTGCAAAGAAGTTCTTCCTCATGTTGAGGTGAAACTTCTGTGATTTAGTTTATGGCCATTGCTCCTTGTCCTATCGCGGGGCACCACCAAAAAGAGTGAAAAAGAACTTGGACTTGAAGCTTTCTTCTGTAGGTGGAACATTCATAGCAAATGTTTTCCTTTGAGGATTTTCTGGTGTTAAATACATTCTGTAATCATTCTTTCCCTCTCCGTTTCTCAAACCAGCCCAGGTCGCTTGTGCGTGTCCCGGGAGCAGTGCCGGGCAGTGCTGCCCGCGGCCGCGCTGGGGCTGCTCCGCACAGCGACAAACCTCTCCCGCCGCGGACATCCTTCTCCCCTTGCCTGCCCAGCCCGTCCCGCGGCAGGGGGCCGGTTGCCGGGCGACGCTCGGCCCCTCCCCCGTGGCAGGGTTGGGCCATGAGGTAATGGCCTCCGGGGGGCGGGAAAGGGAGCGCTACGACTACCGAGCCAGCGGCCGCCGAGGTGGCCGCCGGCGGCATTCGCTGCCTCCCGCCCCTTCCTGCTGCCCCGCCGGCGGCGGGCGGCGCCGCAGCCCCCGAGGTATTCGCG
>VYZQ01003095.1:11040-23644 GCA_013400655.1 Mystacornis crossleyi | reverse complement strand
CGGGGATGCGCGGCGGCACTGGCGCGGTCGCCTTTGCCCCCTCTCGCCCCCAGGTGAGCGAGCGGGGGCGGCGGGCGCCTGGCGGGGCTGCGGTGCGCGGGCAAGGCCTGCGGCGCTCGCCGGGCAGCGGAACGAGGGGGCAAGCAAGGTGCAGCCGCTCTTCCTTCTCCTCCTCCGGCCCCTCGACCTTCACAGCCGGCTGGCTCGGGGGCGGGCGCTGCGCCTGGCTCTAATGCCCGTACTCTTTTGTCCCTTCCGCCCCCTTAAAGGAAAGAAGCACATGAGTGGAATTGCGTACCGAAGGTCAGGGATCGCTCGCAGAATTGTGCCTCTGCATTATTTAGAGCTGAACTGCTGCTGTTGTCAGATACAAGGGCCCATGCATGCAGGAGTAGCTTTCTAGCCATCGCAGAGGGACCTGCACATACTGACTCGGTTTCTTCAGCGTTGGGGATTATGGATAGCTTTTGGCAGTATTCCACTGTTTAAAATGACTAAAATATTCCATTATGGATTTTAGCAAGTTTGAGATCTTGGTGCCTCTTTTGGTTTGCAGCTGACGATTTTGAACCTTCATCTATAGATGAGGTTTTTGTCAGGTGAAATTAGGGAAGAGTAGGAAATGTCCAAAAAAATCGAAGATCTGTTAAAAGAGTGGGAGCCAGGGTTCATGTTCTCCCTCTCTCCGACTTCAAGAGAAGTCTCCGTGGGGATGCTTTTTTTCTCCCTTGTAATCTGTAACCTTATTTGAACCTTTCAGTCCGCTGAGATTAAATCGTGGGTGTAATGGTTTTTGCAATCAGGAAAGCAACAGCAAAAAAGAAAAACAAACAACAAAACCAAAAAAAGTTAAAATCAAACCAAACAACAGTTATGATGAGCAGTTTGCCATATGTGCCTGTTTTACTGCTGTGTGTACGCAGTTGCATGTGCTGTTTGTAATGCCCTGGCTTCTGCTTGTGCTGGAACTCCTCTGGGTTTAAACATGTTTGTCCTAGTAGGGCTCTTTTGGAGTTACCAGAAGAAGTCTGGAAGAGGGAGTGTTGTCTCCAAGCCCAGCGACTGTATTCACAAAACTGCCTTCTCTGAGGCACTGTAACCTGTTTTAAATGAGTCAGAGCAACCTGTGATGGCAATAAGAAAATGATATTAAGCCATGATTATAGCTTGCTTCTCTGTTTTTCAATGGACATCCTTGTAAGGGAGGAAAACCAGGATAGTAAAAATGCTAATGGAAGGCAAGAGTTTTTAGCTTTTAATGTGAACTACTGAGTAAAGACCAGATGGCCGTAGAAACAGAATGGATAGAATTTAAATTTCTGTTGAAGTAAAACAAAAGTTTCCGTCAGTTGCATGAATGAACTCCCACGTGCCAGCGGATTGAACTGCATGATGGATGACAGTAGTGGAAAGAAGTGGGATCTCTGGATCTAGTGCAAAAAACCCCCATACCAGACAGAAATCTTCTGTTCTATTCATATTCTGTTCAGTTATGAACAAAAAGCTCACACTGGAGCTTGGTGCCTGTTCTAGAGCACTGGGTAGCACACCAGTATGCTGAGGAAGCATTAACGAGATTAGGCACATACATTTATATAGGAGGTGCTCCATGTTTGTTATGTGGGTGCTTAAAATCCCAGTGAAATAGCAAGCTGCTGCAGCAGCCTCTGAGCATCCGTCTGGTTTAATCCAGAGTCGTGATTAATGAGGCAGGACGAGGATGTGGTACACAAGTTTTGCCATGTATATTAATGGATGGTAGCTTGGCACTCCGGCAGTTTGTGGAACAGGGTGAGAGCTGGTGGGAGTAAGCGGACTTGCACATATCAGAGAGCAAGATCAGATTAGAAGGATTTGCCTGGAACTGGTAGGAACTCCCGTTGTTCCTCTCTGCTGCAGCTCACGCCTGAGCTCCTTGCTGCTTCACACATTCTGTCTCCTGCAACAGATTACCAGCTGCTTTTGTAGAAGTAATTCGATCCTAATCTTTCCGTGTGCTCTGAGGATCTTATTTATACTCTAGCCAATCTGCTTTGGGATAGAATAATGAGATTAGTATTGCAGAAATTAGTGCAGGTTAAATATTTTTGTTTTAATTGTGTATTTGATCAATATTATTGTTTCTTACTGTTGTTGCTATAATACTGAAAAGGGAAAATGCTAAAACTTCGCACTCTATCTGCTGTGATAGACAGTAAACTGAATGCAAGGTACTTTTTTTTTTTTTTAAAACAGCTCTGTAGAAAAGATTCTCAGAACGAGTGCTATTGAGGCAGCATCTGCAATAGTGAAAGGCAAGAGGTTAAAACCAAACCTTTTACCCTATCTAAAAGCTGTACACACTTCTCTTCATAACAATTTCCTATGTTATTTAAAATTTTCCTTGGGAGAGGAGAGATAATTAAGGGAAAAGGCAGTGTATGAGTTACATTTGTTTGAAATGCATTTCTTTCCTAAGTCTTTAAAATTTTACTGATTTCTGGAGTTGAGGTGGTTTAGTGCTCCTTCTGCCAGGACCAGAAATAACATTTGTAGGACATAATTTGTTTTTGGTTGTGTGGATATTGTATGTTGTGAGTGATACTCAAGTCAAGGTTGGTGGCTTCCTGTTAATTTGCAGAGAATTGTGTATTCTTCGTTTTAAAATTTTGAACCAGCTAGCTTTCCCTCTGCCACAGTAAAAATGAGTGCCTGCTCTAATAAGGCTCCAATATTACGCCAGGCACTTAATTGGTGTATCTTTGAATAACCCTGTTTTAACTCTTACAAAACTGTCATTTGACTTCACACACTGCTTATTTCCCAATACTTCCACATTAATGCAAGAACAACCAGACCAGTAGAGCTGGTCTGTATTATCAGGAGTCATGTTAACCACAGTAGGGAAATAGGAGCTGTGCTTTTGCCTGTCGGTCAGAAAAATATTGTTGATAGGTAGGCTTTTATTACTAGTTCTGTTTTCCTTTCGAACTATTTCTTTTCTCCAGATGTACCTGGCAGTTCTGCCTCTGTAGGAAGCTTAGTGTTGCCACCAAGATCAACATTCAAGAATAAATACACTTAAATTGTGTGTAAAATGACCAAAGACATACTGGCATCTTCCCCTATGATGCTCATATTGTTCCTTGATTCTGCTGGGGGTGAGATGGTCATTGATGTGCTTCAGAAAGGCTGTGAAAAGGAACAGATTCTGGTAGTGACTGCACACTGAGTGGCTTTCAGAGTTACCATAAAAACACAGTAAGGAGGAGAACTACTTTCTGGTCACTAAATGACAGCGATGGCATGTCAGTTTTAGGCAGCTAAAACTTTTACGAAGCTTTGTAAGGCTGGGACTGTAAAACTGGTGTGTGGTCTGCAGTGCCTGTGCTGTGAAGGTATGTTTCCTTAGTCATGTATGTATCATTAAAACTCCACAAGCAATGCCACTGACACCTTGGAATGCTGCACCTGTATGGAGGACTCAATTTTGTGGATTCAGTTGTGGGATCAGTGCTACTTGGAGAGATAAAAATCTTGAGAATGAACTTCCTGTTAACATAGGCTTTCCAAGATACCAGTTGGTGTCTGATTCAAAGCCTTCCTGCTTACTCTGTGGTTTGACTGAGATAGCTGTGAGTTTGCAAGCACTTTTATTTTCCTTTGTAGAGAATAGCATGATGTTTCCTAAATAAATTTCAGGAGTTCACTGATACTATTCTTTGTCTAAAACTGTCCTCTATTTGAACTTTGAATCATCAATACTTCTGTTTTTATTGGAGCCTATTGATTACAGTGCAAAAAGTCATGCTGCACAGTCATCCTGCTTATGGTTGATCAGCTAAGAGGCTTATTGATAGCACAAACAGATTAGCTCAGAGATAATTCTTAGATTCAATTATGCTGGCAGATTTGCTTTAGTTAAATCAGTGAGTGGCTATGCTGGACTTGATTCTTTGCCTTATCTTGCAGCTTCTCTGGACAGGATTGTCTAACCTTGCCGTTCGTTAGATGCTGAAAACCCAAATGACACTGCTGCTCTAAAACTGTCATATTTTCTTGTGTGTGTGTTTGGGGGTTTTTCGGTAATGATACTGATAGATTAATATGTTTGAGTCCTGTTGGTTTTACTTGCATTTATAGCAGAAGTTCAGAGCACTGTAGCAGAGTACTCGAAAGAAGGAAGGAGATGTGGGAAGAACTTGGTTTAAAAGCTCTTGCAAAGTTTCATTATTGGCTTGTTTTGACATTAGACCATGTTGCTGCCCAGCAGAGTGAATTTTCCTGTGGCTGTGGATTCCTCTATCCCGTTCCATATTATGGTGCTTGGAATTGAGTCCTCGATGCAGGCAAGAGCTATTTTTAAGACTAATTTTCAGATTGTCCATCCTGGGCAGCTGAGCAGCTCTTTGCTGGAGCAAAGGAAGCAATAATAGTATGTGGATGGGACTTTGGTGTCAGGAGAGAATAGTCTTCAGTGAACATGAGCTGATTTTGAAACTGCTGCACTCCAAGCTCTGATATAACCAACACTAGTTGTGTGTTGGTAGATGAGATGCTGAGGCTGACAATAATGTGCTGCATATTTCTGTGCTTAATGCATGTTCTTCACTCCAAGCACCTGTATGAACAGAAGAGAGAAATACTGAGCTCTGTAGAAAGGTTGTTTCTTTCGTGGATCACAGCATGGTTAATATTGGAAGAGATTCCTGGAGGTCATCAGGTCCAACCTCCCTACCTCAAGCAGGGTCACCCTAGAGCACTTGGCACGGGTCTGTGTCATGACAGCTTCTGTGTATCTCCAAGGCTGGAGACTCCATTGCCTCCCTGAGCAACCTCTGTCAGTGCCTGGTCACTCTCACAGGGGGAAAATGTTCCTGGATGTTTAGAGGGAACTGCTTGTGTTTCAGGCTGTGGCCATCACTCTTGTCTTGTCACTGGGAACCACTGAAAGAGCCTGGCTCTGTCCTCCCTCCCTGCAGGTATTTATACCCATTGATGAGATCTCCCTGAACCTTCTCATCTCCAGCTGATCAGTCCCAGCTCTCTCAGCCTCTCCTCATAGGAGGAATGCCCTGGTCTTCCTTATTTGTCTTAGTGGTCAGTCACTGTCCTCTCTCCAGTGTGTCCATCTTTTTCTTGTACTGGAGAGCACAGAACTGGACACAGTACCCCAGGGGTGTCCTCACCAGTGCAGACTAGAGGGGAAGGATCACCTTTCATCTAGATTCCCAGTTAAAGGAAAGAATGTGTGAACCCCCTGTCCACTACGTAATAATTCCATGCTTCAAACAAAACACAGGAAAACTGCTCATCACTAGTTTTCAATGAAGTTTAAAATAATGCTGACTTGTGCCATCTCTTAATAGTAACCAAAGGTTAGGAAAATATTCATACAATGGAAACATTTATAGCCTAGAGGGGAAGAATGAAAACTGTGGATACATTGAGGTAGTTACATGTGGCTCTTTGAAGAGCTCAGTTGTCTGCTGTTGGACCAATCAGTGCATTTTTACATTGTATCTTCATGTAAATTCTAAATTTCATCGTTTTAAAGGCAGCTGCTGGTAATGTCATATTGGAATCTAATTTCAAGCAAATCAGGACCCTGTATGAATCATGGTTTGACAGCAGCCACAGTTTGTTGTCCTGGGGGATACTGAAGTGCAATTTTCTTTCAAGAGAGGGGTGTATTTTTTTTAAATCTCATTAATGTCTGCTGTGGGAAAATGAAGACTTTCGCTGTCCTCTTTAATGTTTACGTAAGTGGAGCTTGTGATACTAACAACATTGCCTGTCCCAGAAAGCCTAGTTTCGCTATCAGATACTGCACAGTTGCATACTTCGCAGGGGAGCAGCAGACACTTCTCTGCACTTAGCAGAAACCTTGCAGTTCAAGTCCGTGCAAACCTATTGCCACAGTGATACACGTAAAATTAGCAGAATTGGAAGGCATTGGGTCAATGTCTAAGTCCTTAGACTGTCCTTTAAATCTGTTTTAAATGGAATTTCTTTCTCTGCATCTGTGTCTGATCATTCTAGCTATTTCTGAGGAGGTATTAAGCACTGTTAATGTAAAGTGATGAGGTGGAAATCAATCTTTCTTTTAACGTATTTCTTTGCACTAGATCTTCTGCTGTAGTTACAAGTTGCACTGCTGTCAGAAAGGAATGGTGGGCTTCTGTTGTGTTTGGGTAATAGTGCAGTTAATGATCACTTCCAGCTATTTATGGCGGGGGTGGAGACCAGGATTAACCAAAAACATTATGTCTTGGAGCCTTTGGTTTTGTAATGAATTCTGCAAACCTGCACGTGTGAAGGCCATATCAAAATCAGTCCTTTATACCTGTATTTCCTGAGGGTCATGTAGTGTTGTCAGGTGGTAGATAAGCATGTTATGGCTTGACCCAGTGGCTTGTGACTGGCCTGAGAGCCACACATGTCCAATGTAAGACAGTCTCAACTGAAAATGCTTTTTCTAATTGTCCGAAATGTTTGTAACCTTTGATTATTCTTGTATTTGCTCACTGTAATTTTACTCTGTAGTGGCTTTCTCAAAAACTGTGTTTTTGCAAGACATCAAAAGACATTAGAGTGAAAAGGCTTGGAAAAGCTAAATATTGCATTTTTTTGGCAGAGTACTTTGTCCCAAAGTCCAGAGAGGTGTGTACTGTCATACTATTGGATGCATGTTATGCTATCATTTATTTTCCTGCAGAGAACATTGATTTCTCCATGACATTCACTTGTACTGCTTTCATCTACTAAATGAAGTTTCATTTAGGAACTGTTGTACCTCAGGCAAATGCAACTGTCCTAAATACTTTGCCCTTTTACATTGCAAAAGCTGCAAAATATTCAATGTGAACTTCTAATGAACTGAATTTGTTTAAGCATTCATGAATCACAAAAATCAGTCTTCTCTTACTTTGCAATGGATGAAGGGGGGCAGCAAGATCAAAACATTTGAGGTAATTCAGGAGTTCATGCCAGTGCTAGAATTAAATCCAGTTCTTGCAAATCTCTGTTAAAAGGCTACCAGTATCTTGGGGTCAGTGGATTGGCACATTCTGCAGCTATTTAGGGCCTGACAGGGTGTGTGAAACCGGCAGCAACCTCAGCAGACATATGTGCTACACCTGCACTTTTTTTCCTACAGTACTAAGGTTGATAGTGTACATTACCAGTTCTCTTACAAAAGGAGAACTCCGGGTGGCCCAAAAGACTTTCCTTTCCCTGAGGAGTGTCTGACTTGCTCAAGTAATTTGAGTGCGTTTTACAGAAGTTTTAAACACATTTCTGGCAGATGGGTTGTGCAGGATAAGATGGTGCTATTTTTGCAGTGGTTATTTTAGTAAAATAGGTGGAATGTTAAGCTGATGATAGGATATTGCTATGGAAAAGATCAGCGTTCAAAATGGGAGCCTGGGATTTCACAGGCTGGGAGCAGAGCACTTCCAAGACACACAGTTATCTCACTTTGCTCACTGATGAATGTTCAATGTAAGCCAGTCTCAGTTTCTTGAGCCTAACTTACTAACATCCGCCCTCCAAGAGTAAACACTGCACCCATTTTGTACTGTTTATCAACTTTCAGAGGACACCTGCTCTATGTTGACATAAAGGAAGAAAATTGGAAGGTTTTCTCATTGATGTCCCTCTGTACTATTTCACTGAATACCAGGAAAGAGAGGAGGGGAATAGAATTTTTGACTTGGAAAAAAGGACAGGAATATTTTTTGTTTTGTTCATGGAGGTATTACTGTCTTTAAAAAAATAAATATAGATAACTTATGGAATGAGTGATGTATTAAATCTAGAAATGTTTGTATGCAAAGACAAAGATCATAAGCAAGTGTAATTTGAAGACAGTAAACATAGAATTAACAGTTCACAGTAGTTACCTAACTCATGAAGAGCTGCTCAGCCCTGGTGGAAAAGATGGATGTCACTTCACGCTGGGTGTAGATCCTGAATATGAGATTGGATTTCTTAAATTCAGTGTGCATGATTTTATTACAATCTTATTTCATTCTTGGAGGAATATTTTTTGCCTTATTCTTGTTCCCAAATGGTTGTTGAATAGACCTGATGACAGGAGATTTATCTTAATGATAGGACCTTAAATGATACACACAATGAAGCTCTGGATGCTGGAAGCGATCAAGACCCAGCTTGACAGGGCTTTGAGCAACCTGGTCTAGTGAAAGGTGTCCCCCTGCCCATTGCAGGGGGTTGGACCAGTTGACCTTTAAGATCCGTTCCAACCCAAAGTATAGCTATGACTCTGAAATGTGACTATGAATGTTTGGGGGTTTTTATCAAAAAGTAGTATGAAATGCATTATCGTGATCTATATGAATATTTACAGTAAGAATTAAGAACTGAAAGCAGTTTCTTTTATTTGTTAAAGTAAAGCTGATGCTTCCTTAACAGAAATTTCACATGACTTGTCATTTGGTCTTTAGACAGGGGTTTCAATTCAGGTGGACAAAACTGTACTTTTAAGTAGTCCTCATTGTTCATCATAGGTCAGCTTTAATCCCAAGATGTTTTAAAAGGAAAAAATCAACTTTCTTCCTTTCTACCAACTAATAATGGATTATTATGGACTAAAGGGATTATTTCTTGGATTTGTAAGTCTAGCAGAGCTGGTCTTCCAGTAGGTATGAATTCAACAAGAACAAAGATGTTTCTTGTCTCTTCTGTTGCCAGTCAGCTTGTCAGCATCAGTTTCATATGGCTGTGGGATTGGTCTGGGCAAACAAACCTCATCGCTCTGTAACTGCAGAGGAGGCCTTTGCTGTTAAGTCTTGGGTTGATTGATGCTTGTGTAGGATCTGTAAATTCTGGCTCTGGGTGTTCACCTAGTGGTGTCCCTCAGCCCTGTGGTGTCAGGATTATGCACGCGCACCAGTCACGGGTGCTGATGGTTTGAGTCCCACCAGGGATTGGTGTTTTCATGGCAGTGAAGGTTGGCAAAATGCACGGCAACACCAGTATTTGAAAACGCACACAGCTGAAGCCAACACAGTGCCTGTGAGTGGTTTGACCCCCCCATTCCCTTGGCTTAGCCTTTCCCACCAGGTTGCATTCCTGATCACACTGATGTGGAGTGGTAGAAACACTGATGTCCCTGTGAGGATAAAGGAGCAACAAGGATGTATGGCTCCAGGGTAAGTGTGCAGTAGGGTGACAGTGCTTTCAGGACAGCCTACACTAATATTAGCTAGAGGTGCCTGGGAAGGCGCGTGCCTGAAGGCTGTGCTTCTGCAACCAGATTAGCCTGGGCTCGCAGTTTGCCCTCTCTGCTGGGCTTAGTCCTGCCTTGTCCTACCAGCTGTGTGTTGCACCTCTTTGTCCACAGATCTTTCATACTGACTGTTAGCCCCTGGGAAATAAGCTGGGGAGGCAAGCTGAAAAACATGGCTTGAAAAGTTGGTTAGATTTCCTTAGTTTCAGTTTTATTGCTAGTTTGTCTTTCTTAGGGAATTAGATGAATGGTGGAGATGGCACAAAGGCGACACAGGAATGTGCAGGCAAGGCCAATTAGTGTTTAGTTTGCTTTAGGTGTATAATACCACACCTTGTATTCAACCTGTGGGCATTAAGTTTTATAGGTCTCTTTAAAAATGAGAGTTAATTAAGTTACATAGGTCTCCTTAAAAATGAGAGCTAATGCCATCAAAATTGAACGGTTTGTTAGTTGTGTGAGAGTTTTTGTTTTGTAGTTTGTTGGGGTATTTTTGTTTTGTATTTTTTTTGTTTGTTTTCTTTTTTAATAAAAAGGAAAAGAAAGCCACCAACATCATTTTAGTACTCTTGGTTAGCAGATGTGCACGGGGAGGATTGAATACCCTGTTCTGTCTTTATCTGGTAAATTATCTGGTAAATTAGCACTAATTAGTTTGTCAAGAAGTCTGAGAGGAAATTCCTAAATGCACCTAGGAGCAAGCCTATTGTTTTGATCCTATGACCAACAGGAATAACTTGAAGATAAAACATGATATAATATTGCAGCGGGAGAAGTGAGTAAGAGGAAATAGGAGGGGCTGCATAGTCAGGAAAATGATCAGTTTATAACATGACTTGTTATAGCAGATGTAATACTGTGTTCTCTTCTTTGTTCCTCAGACCTTTCCCTGGCAAGGTAAGCAAGCAGTTATTATAATGTGGGCAGTAAAAGTTTTTTGGGTGGGTTTTTATTTTTTTTTTTAATTTAGTGAACCCTTAGACTGAGCAGCTATAACATACTTGTTTCAAACTTCAGATCTTGGGAAGGTATGAACAGGGTTTCAGCCTGTTATGGCTCTCATGTAAATCCTACAACAGATAATTAATTTCTCTTCTGAGTGGGAACTAGTGGTTCCAGATTGCTCTGATTTCTAACAGGAAACCACTATTTGTTTTGTGATAGATGACCTATAATCCAGCAGTGTGCCAACTTGGAACTGAGTATATGTGAAGCTAAAGAATGGATTTTGGGAGGGACTGCTTTGGACACTTCATTGTTCAATGCTATAGTTCTATTACCATCAGAGAAGTGAAAGGAGTTTGGGATCTCTGAATATTAAGGCATTGGTGTTTCTTTAAGGACACTGAAGACATTTGCAAGCATCTTTTATGAATTCTGACATTTTTGCTGATCTACTTTTTCTCCCTGTTCTTATTTTTTCCTTTTTTTTTTTTTTAACCATACTTTTTCTCTGGCTTTGTTTTGTATGTCAAGTGTTACGGAGTTTCCTTTATCTCCTCATATAAGAGAGCTCCAACAGAGAAATCTGGCATCCGTTTTTTCCCCCCCCTTCTTTTTCTTCAGGATATCTATTAATGATTTGTAAAGTTCTTGCAAGTAAAAGACTTTTGAAAGAGAAAAATGAGCAAACAAGGTTAAATGGAACTCAGAATATACATATAAATTCTTATTTAAGATTTAGCTCTTAAAAGAAACCCCAAACCCAATTAACTATTTTATAAATATCTTTTCTAAATACCTTTTCACAAAAGATACCAAGAAGTTGTTGTGGTGGCCAAAAGAAGTTGTGCTACCTAACTGTATTCCCTGTCTAGCAAAAACTTCATGAAGTAGCTGCTAAAACTGGCCTAAAAAATAAGCATTTCTGAACAAGTGGATTAAATAACATTTTTGAGAGTAGATTTTAATAGAAATTGGAAACTGGGATATTTACAGATGTAAATGCCTATCAATTATGAGAAACAGAATATGGCCCTGCAACTCAGGAATTATTCCTTGAGTAAAGTCCAAGTCATGAAGATGTGAATTATTGGTTTTAAAGGGATGGTTGCTTGCTTTTTGTGTCTTGAGGGTTGTCTTTGCTCTTTTGGGAAATAATTGCAGGGGACAACAAAGTGAGTGTAGATTCAGCATAGTTTGCCACTTACGCTCTGGAGCAGCAAACCCAGACTTGAGTCACAAGGGTTAAACAGGTTGTTACTTGTTTCTTTTTGTGAGAAGATCACTCTTACCCTGTCTGAAGTGAAAAAGGTGAAGGAGAAAGGAATACAGTGACTGGGTGGGTGGGTGTATTTGGAGGGAGGGGGAGTAGAATTTGGCAGCATCTGTTACATTACAAGACTTGAGGTTTGGTCCAAAATGGCCAGTATCCTGTCTTGGAAGTNGGATTTAATCTCTTAACCTGTCACAGCTCAATGCTGGTAAATGCAGCTGAGCATAGTGATGCTGTCTTGGGTCTTTTGTCCAGGTTTTGCTTCTTGTATGCAGGCTATGTTCAGCTCAGTACAAAGCTGAGGTAATGTGAGCGTGACATCCACTTCTGTTAACTCTTGGTTTTGGATACTTATTCAAGATAGGGATATCAACTGGCACAAGATTCACATGTAGTGATATAGGTGATTACTGCATGGGGTGTCCTTCAAGGGCTTGTTACTCTTTGAGCTAAGTTTAGCCAAGTCACTTTCACTGGAGCCTATCACCTCTTTATATAAAATGATAGCTGGTGTGAATCAAACTGTAATTTTGACTATTAAGGTTGTGTAAAGTAGGAGTCTGATTAGTTGTGGCTTGGAAGTTGTGGCTTGGAAGGCCTCTAGTCTACTTCATAACTGCACTGCGATCTGATGTTATTTGTGAGCTTTGTAATGAGTTTTTCATGTTGGAACAACTCCCCCATCCACCCCCAATCTTGTGCAGACTGTGTGCAGCCTTACTGTCAGAGACATATTTACAGAGAGAAATTCCAAGCAGGAATATTTACAGGTTGTGGTAACTGTGTATATCAATGACTTCACTTTGCAGTTGCACAGTGTTTGCATTGTGTCTGTCTTTGTCCTGTGACAGACTTATTTGTCTTATACACCAGCCTGTAGCTTCCTGAATAGAAAAATACAGGTTCTGTCAGAACAGCCTTAATAAAGGCACATGTTGAAATACTCAGGAAGAGAAAACGATTTTCTGGGAAAATTACAAATTGCTGAGAGGAAGGACATAGCATACAGATGGGCGAGAAAGCATGCATGTTAAGATTCCTGGTCTTTTCTTGATCTTGCGAGCAGAGCAAGGCTGAGCGCCTGGAAGTTTTATGCAGATATCATTGCATTGGCTGAAATAGTGCAGATAGCCAGGGTCAGTCTCTTTGAAGTATAG